>JAQGAK010000846.1:0-50064 GCA_034696945.1 Lipothrix lubbocki | reverse complement strand
TTTACAAAAAACCAGCGTTCATTTTTGCTCTTTAGCTTCAAGCAATGTGTTCAAATTTGCCTCTTAACCCTCGATATCTGAAATTAGTGTATATATATGTACATAATCTTGCCCCCCCCTTTGACAATTTCTGGCTACGCGCCCGCTTACTTCGTATCTTTAAATTGATATCATCTGGAAATTAATTCACTAAATTAACACGCACGTCCCATATCACAGGGATTTCAGAAAGCTCTTGATGCCTAAGGAATTAGCAATAATAATTTCATGTAAACGATAATCTAGTATTAATGTCGTGTATTCGAGTTACATAATTCGTTTTATTTGCAAATGGAAAAAAATAAGTGACTTTGCTTTCAGGGTGCGTATTACATTGAAGATTGTAAAATAATCTCGGTCAAGCTGTAGAAATAATTGAAATATATCTTTCGGATTTTACGATATTCTGTGTAAAACGGAACACACCATGGCAAAAAAGAAATCTTATTCCATACAATATGTTTACTGCGTACTTTTGATCTTTCAAGGATTACTAACCCACTGTTCATTTGCTTGTAAGCACGAATTCAATCTTTTGGATTTAGTATTGTGGCAAAATGTTTTTGAAGATTGCTCCCAAATATTACACATTTATTCAGGCACTGAAGCTTGTGTGTCTAATTTGCATGAAGCCCAGTTCCCTTTAATGCTGTTAAATAAAATGAGCCTTGTATGGAAATATTCATGGTGGGGAGTAAATTATTCCTTTACTCGTAAATTTCCCTGTGTTTCAACACTACGAATACAGCAATTACCCCAATTAAAGTATAAGCCAGCTTGTGGGTATGGGACTGAGGGTCTGAGAAACAATTACATTCATCCACTGGCGACATTGCAACCGCATTATTTCACTGTTGCAACCAGTGATTCTGAGGATTTCATCAGGTGCCTAGACAAACCATACTCGGCCGAAAGCTTTCGAAACAAATTAGAGTATAATTTACTCAGCTTTGTGAAACTATCCACAACCATTCCAAAAAAATTGTTCTGGAAGCTAAACCCTGTATTAGGGCGCCTAAATTTGCTTCAGGTTCTGTCAGTGAAAATAGAAAACTGGACATTGAGATGCATTTATTGCTTTAAACCATTGAAGGAAAAGCATCGCGTTATTGGTGATATCCAATCTTTAGGCACCAAACTCACTCGATCAGATTTGAACAAAATATTTGAATTTCAACAGCGTCATGAAAGTTGGAAGTACCTCGGAAATATTATCACCGAGTTTTCCAGTTTTCACCTTGCCCAAATGTATTCCGAGTTTGGAAAGGATTTATTCACGCAAAATCTAAACAACGTTGATAATTGGGAAAATGTTGCAATTGCCGTTTCATCCGACAAATTTTGTAACAGGACATTTCCATCTCGCCGACAATTTCTATCAGAATGTAAAAATACGCATTGTAATTATTTTTTAATTACCATCAATTCACCGCACGAGATGTCGCATACCTTTTTGCCTATCAAGCATGACGAAATCACTTTCCTGTCCTGCTACGGAACCAGTAGCTATTTTAACTATCGCATTTACAGCCAAGCCTTCCAACATTCCGTTTGGCTCGCGTTGCTGCTTGCCATCATTTCGTCTGGGTTGTTTCTACAATTCGTCACAAAAGCGGGTTGGTTGAATAGGTTCAAAGCGTTCTGCTTACCCGTGGAAGCGCTTTTTGAACAGTTTAGCTTTGAAGATAGCGGCGGGGTCAACTGGACGAGAAATCTAAAAGCATTTATGACGATTTGGATGTATGCTGTCCTTGTTCTGATTAATGCTTACAAAGGGATTCTGACATCCGACCTAACGGCACCCAAACCATTGAAAGGTCTGGATAAATTTGAACAGCTTTCTGATATGAACCTTTTGTTTCCAATAAATATCCGCAACTATGCTAGATTATCGTTTGCTTTTCCTGATGCTTGTAAAATCCCTGGTAGGTTTTGTAATGTTCCAGAGCACATGCTTGGCTCTGAAACCATTGGTTTGGGATTTGCAAAGGCATTCATAATCGTCGATGAAAATACTGAATCATGTCAAATGTTTCAAACTCGGCGACAAAAGACCTTAAATGTTTACAAGAACTTACGTTATCCTAAATATTTCCCTCAAGATAACGTTGAAAACATCATTTCGGAATGTAACAAAGAGGCGTACCTTGACTTTCGAAGTACTATCCTTAACTTTAAAGTGCCACGACTGCACAAACGCTCCTTGCCACGTCGCCTGATATTGGCTGATGATTCTATTCAAGATGGCTTGTACGGTTGGGCATTTACACAGCGGCACAACAATAAAGTAAAATCCTTTTTCCTGAACGTCCAGGAAGTGGGCATAATGAGTCGCCTGCGTGAGAGGATAAATGCGCTACATCGGACAAGATTGGATTTGAAGATACTTCAGCAAGGCCAAAATTACTTTACAAAAATAAGCATAGAGTCCAATTTTATGCAAACGTTCTTTCATATTTACTGGTTATTAATTACATCATGTGTGTGTTTATTGTTCATGGAATGTTTTTCTTCTATGATTTATTTTGAGTAATAGTTTTCTTGTTAAAAGTTAATCAGGATTGATAATGCAGTAGTGTTTGTTAATAAGTGATCTGCGAATTTGATTTTTGCTTTAGTTATATCATATTATAGTAAATTCTATGTTAGGTCACTTATGGTGTAAGATAATAATAACAAATTAATGTAATTAATTATAACGCAATAAATAACCTAATCAAATTAATGTGCAAATAAGTGGCAATAGGTGAAGAATATCACATAAAACGAGAATAATCTGATAGTTGGTCTCAGGCAGAGCCATTATTGCAAGCATTACTAGGAGTAAAGCGCACAGACGGCAAATAAAATCCCGCTAATCTGAGTCATGCATATATTGTAAACTAGCTTTAAGCCCGTGCTCTGCACGGGCAAACATTATACTGCAATATAAATTATCTCCACTGTATGCAATGTGCATTTGTTGCAATAGCCATCACTATTTATGTAGGTATTAGTAATTTCAGACTTACTCTGTAAGCCGAGAACCCAATGTTTTTTGGTAACCTCGCAAATATCAAAAACTCATAGCATGCAGTCAGTTAAACCCATTTTTGCACAAAACTAATTTCTTTTCACTCTCCATACATATATTTAAATGGGATCAACAAATGGTTTGAAAAGGCTTGCGGGGATTTGCTGGTGGGGACCACATATCTCAGCCGATTTACATGACCATGGACTCAAATGAAAAGAAATTAAATTCTCTAAGTTCAACTCTCCTCGGATTTTTAAAATTTCCTTTCTTCCTATTAAAATTTGTGATTTAGTGCTAAAAATCTAGGTTTTCTCTGCAAAATCTGCAAAATCTAGGCAACTCTGCAAACTAAATTAGCGACCAAACACAGGTGTAAACCCGGTGGAATGAGCAGATGAACAATGCTCTATCTAACCTCGCAAAAGCCTAGGGATCCAGGAATAATAAGGAATGAGAATTATATAGGATGTCGGTAAATGATTTCTCGCAAAACCCTTCGTTAAGTTTAATATAATATAATACTCGGCTTAGTTTATTCTCGAATTTAACAGACTTTGAAAAGAATAGGTTTTACAGAATAGATTAAGTTTAAATTACAAGTTTTCTCGACTGACTCTCGCTACCGACACTCGTATTTCTCGTCGATCCTTTGGTTTTTATTGATGAAGGACCCGCTTCTTTGCTTTGTTTTGAAGGGCGCTGAGTTTCTTAATCCTCGATAATCCTCGTAGTCAGTAGAATAGATAATTAACAATAACAACTAAAAATAGGAATCCAGGCACTTAGCTTAAGATTAGTCAAATCCTCGTTCCTCGTAGCACAGGTAAATAATATAAAGAAATAATATATTTAAATAAACACGCTAAAAATATCCTTTCCCTCGCTTCCTCTAGCCTCTCACTCGTATATATGTATATGGCGTATACAAAATAAATTAGGGAAATAACGTTTGTTGCAAGAGCGTCATTGTTGGTTCTATTTTATGATTGTAGCTGTAGAAAGTGAATTCACACTTACATACATACTAGATGCCTTAGATAACCTTATCTTTCTTTTTCATCTTCCTAGTACTTGTAGTTTCCTTAAATGAGATATGTTGATGCTCATGATGATTTTGATCGCTGCAATTATTCATCATTTGTACTTACATGTTACCCACTTACTTATGTTATTTCCATGTTATCATTCACTCAAATGGCAATGTATAGTGGTAGTCCCCTGAAACTACTTTTTGGATTTCTATAGTTCATTTAGATATTTAAGTTCAATAGAGAGTAGAACCTAAAGCAAGGTAAAGCAATGGAAGATAGTCGTTAATATTAATGTGAGGTTAATTGGTTTGTCGGTGATTTTTTCAGGGTGAACTAATTTTAATGAAAGCTGACTCTTTCAATCAAAGCTTTTGATTTTGTAAATCCTGAGTCAAGTACAATTTATATCAGGAGGGTACAAAGTTTATTTGTAAAGGTGCATTATAGGAAGTGACATTTGTTACTTAATGCAGTAGATACTTCATTCATACATATTAGCTACTGACAGACTCAAAACAATGTATAACATTCGACGGCCACCCAATCCGTCATGCATATACGAGAGTTGTCCAAGAGTAGCAGCAAAGCATTTCCAGGGATTGTTTATAGAATCAATTATTAAAAGCTGAGGAAGGGGGTACACATGTGTATATATGTGTACGCTTATTTACAGGTAACGTAGGCACACACGGTGATAATGGAAATCCCGAGTATCATTCGGACCAAACCTACTATTTGGTGTGTGCTATGTGTACGTGCTAATGTATAGTACTCGTTTTGGTGGGCCTCTTAGATGAGCAGTATAGTAGTACACAGTGTAAGCATAAGATACAGTTTGACAACGATGGTGGAGCCAACCCTAAATTGCACAACTGCAGGACCTGATAATTGTGGTCTTATTTAGCTGTCATTTTGACAATATAACTACCATTCAGTTGAAACGATTTTAGTAATTTATGATGTTTTTTCAAATAAAATAACAAAATCAACTCATTTGCTTCTTAACCCCAGGTGCATAATTACTCCGACAGTCAATATTTGTATTTTAGGTTAGCAGGTATTCGGCAAATGGTTATTTTCCCCAGCTATATACTTACTTATTTGACTTGTTATTAGTAACCATGAAGAAGCAAATTATACGGCAGTCAACAGAATGTGTGGCCTAATTTAATACATATAGTCAATGCTATAATAATTGAATTTCAGTGCATGTTTCAACTTTAAATTGGTTTCGTCGGGGTCGACAATGCTTTCATTAATTATTTCAGTTTGATAAAGTAAACTTCTGGAACTTTCTACGAAACGTAATTTATAAATGGGTACTATTGCATAGTCAACCATTGATATCGATCAGTATTGAAATTTAAGTATTTTCATTATTGCTAATTCAGAAAGAACTATACAAATGACAAGTAAAGAGATACATACTTCAGTGTAGATTGTTTCACAATGTTTATATGTATCATCGTTTGGCATTGTTAAAGTAGATGTTCAAGCATACATGACCAATTTTATGGATTGATGAATCCCTTGTGTAGTTGCGAGTTTCTTGTAACAATCTGTCTCCAGCCAATTTGGCATGAATTGCGATCGCTATAACCTATATAGCATTATCCGGAATGGGATTGCTACAACCTTCTACATATAGCATTATTCAGAATGCGAACACTATAACCTACTAAAGTATTATTCAGATGGTTTTCAAGCCTTTTAGGAGCTCCTGTTTCCTTTCTTCAAGCCCATTTGTACATGAAAAATGAGCCATTTGTACAGCAATAGAAGAAATGTGCTATATCAGATACAGACGAAATTGACACATCAGAGTTGAGGACATGGTGCTATAAACTCTGCGGTTGAACATGTATGAGATACTATAGGTGATATTTTGTAGTATCAAAACATGTGTTACATACTACGTGAACATTTATGTCTATTTTTTACACTTTATAGTTTTTTTATACGATATATCTTCATGTTAATCTTCTTTCTGTAAATATGCTGTACCTTACACAATGTGTAAATATACTGAATGTACATGAATATACATATACGTATATTTGTAATACTGACATCAGCTTCCGGTCATATTCGTAAAAGATTGGCTTCTCGCTATCAATACAATTTATACGGCTGAATACCTGCTGGAAGTTAGGGTTGTTACTCACAAGTACATGTATGTTGTTGTACATAGTTACTACATAGCTCTATACAAAATATAGAATGAATAGGTATCGGAATTCTTATACTTAAATACAGCGAAGCCACAACGTACAGATATTTGCTCATGTTCTGAAGGTATATCATATTTATTCATGTTGAGACAAGACGAATATGGAAGTGTGTGCTGATTTGATTTGACATCTGTGTCCGTATAGTCAGCCCGCACGTGTAATACATTACGCATATGAATATGTAGTTATTATAATAGAGGTAGATACGAGGGTAATGAGAGCCATTGGCAAATGTATATAAAGCCTAAATATATGTATATGGATAATATATGAAAGACGGGAGAAATTTGAAGGGAAAAAATCCCTAATGTAAAATTGTGGGTCAATATTTTCAGATTTGCCGACGGAAGGGCCACAAATCACCGGGAATATCAAGGATGAATACGAAGTCGGTGAGACGTTGGATCTAAATTGCATATCGTCGAAATCATCTCCACCAGCGAAAATCTCCTGGTACATCAATGATAGTCCCGTAAGTGTGCTCTGTGTTATCCAAATTGCCCGGCACTTGGCTAAGCCCCTTTGCTTCTCCCATGTTCCTTCAACCTATCGACTTGCCCATTGTTTTGATTTATGTCCGGACGGATTACCTTCCTCCTGCACACATTCAGTCTGTGCATTTCATTTCCTTCACATTATTATTACTATTATTATTATTATTACCATGGCATTGGTATAGTCTACTAATATTGCTATCGGGGAGAAGGAGAGAATGGGAGACAAAAAATAAAATAAATAGCCAAGATTCATTTTTCAGACTCTAAAGCAATGCCTTTATAACCTCATTTTAGGGAATCTGACTGGAAAAATTGTCCTATAATGCATAAACATTTTATACACGTACATAACTGTCCTCTCGACATTTTTTCCTCGTGCAACTAATATATTTCACTATCATTATCATTACGAATATTGTTGCCATTACTTTGCGATCGGTTCATATCCTCTGTTATGGCCGTACAACCAAACTTGTGACTTGTCTCGCCAATTTCATTGATATACCGGCAATCTTTAAAGCTATAGTTTACTCCTATATACCGGCAAACTTATGTCTTTCAGATTTACAGCCTGACTTGCCTAACCAATGCAGTTTGACTTGTTGTACCAATGCTTCAGTCAAAACTGACTTTCCCGTGCTGCATGACATCTAAGTGCCTGCAAATTCCCACTGTATGTGTTGTTAAGGCCCGGCTTGACTTTACTCCAACCAACGAACGATCCAACCAAACTTGCTTTTCCAAAGCTGCAAATTTGGCTTTCAAAAGTTGTATCTAAACTAACCTAACCCATGTTACATCCATACTTGACTTCTCTATTCCTTTCTATCTCATCATTTCCTTTTTGTACTGAACACAGGGGAAGGAATACAGCTCATCTTGCTGTTATGAATGTTCCTTTATGACAAAGTAAAATATATCCATAGGCCGTTACAATTTCTCTCCATTTATTCCAATTCGATCCCACACTCTCTATTACACCCCTAATATACTATGTGAACAAAGTAGTCACCTTTGGGTAAGGCTGCATGTGAAAGCCTCCCTCTCTCTCTCTCTCTCCATCAAGCTCCATTATAGAAAGCATAGCTGACGTCCAGAGTTACCATCCTGTCTGCTGCCTGCACCTTGCTTGATATGATTGCATTTTAGAATACAAAACAGACCCGACAGACATTCATTTTATATTTGAGATTTCACAGTCAGTGAGGGCTGTTCTGTACAATGGAAAACACACTTGTACATGTAGTAGCTCTGGAATACATTATTGCTCTCAACAACCACGCTCACTGTCGATGAGCGTAATAAAATATTGTGGACAACCTTCCCTGGCCCACCTCATCTCACTCACGGTTTAGCATAGGATGTTACATTACAAATACCTTTGTCCAATACATACCTCTAAGTATCCCTAGTGTAATACTGTGATACATACCTTTGCCCATTACATACCTTTTGTAGTCATTTACGCATCTGTAGTATCCCCTGTGCCAGGCCCATTTCAACAGGCAGTTAATGCAGTAATGAAGACACAGTGCATATGTTCAACAGCCTTTAGAAAAGATTCATTGCTAACCGTTATACGAGCACATTTAAACTAATAGGTTTAGAATGTTCGCATTGATATGACGATATCACTAGAGGAACCTGAAATGAAGCCCAAGCTAACGAAAATGAAAATCATCCCTCTACCTATACTATGCTTCTTTTTAGTACACTTTTATTTATTGACGATGGTTAAGAAATGTACGGAAATGTGATTTAAAAGTGACAGATTATTAGAGTTGCATGTTTTAGGATACATTATGTTGGTATATAGCTAATTTATATACAATTTAAATCATCAAGCAGGCTTTATTCGCTTATTATCGAATTATATATAGTCATTGAATTCAGGTTTTAATTGCAGCTTTACATTGTGTTCTTGTCATTTATTGCAATAACTAATTATAATAATTTAGTCAGCATAGCACCGGTAAAGTTACGCAACACAATCAATTTTTGTTCATAATTAAAATTTGAACAGACCTTGTTACTACTCCGCAAATAGAACACTTTTCCCGTGTGTGGGTGTATGCTTGCTGCTTGTTCTTGAGGTGTTTCGGCCTGTACATGAGATTTCTCGCATGCAACTACACGTGACACATGACTTGAGCAATACAGAGTTTTGCAGTAGGAACCTACCAACAACAATAAAGTGTCTTTGAATATCTCACTTACTATGCAAATAAAGCTGTGATTCCTAGATATGTGAAAGTTTATGAGAATGTTGTATTGTTTAGTTGTTGAGCATAGAGAAAGTGTAATGAACAATCTCAATTGATAATGAAAGACTTTATGAAACCAGTAGGGTTAGATACACTCACCCTTTCAACAGTAGAATGTTGTTGTTGTATTTGTTGCAGGTATATAAATATATGAAAGGAAGAAAATGTGGTACCCTTGGGAGCTGAAGCCCAAAGTGGTGAAATAAAGTTGACATTTAAGTTAATGTTATGCACTACAACTACAAACGTTATTGTTCATGTAGCAATGCACATTTCATTCACATGAGCTGGGCATCGCTACATGACATAGTAGTTTCTTCTTCATTTTGGGTATAAAATAGAAATAAGCAGCAGCAGTACAAGTGATGTACAGTCATAGTAAATGTGGGAAAATGAAAAGAATAGTCCCATGGAAAAGATCTAGTAGTATATAGGCTCAACTCAAGGGAGAAAAGATCAAGTGGTTTTCGCATCCTTCCCCAACAGTTTGGACATCATATATACATACATAGTTTATAGGTTAACTATAACCGAAATTTTACTTAAGTTTACAGGACGAAGGTAACCGGTCGTATGTACTGCTAATAGTTTCCATAGTAGTAAGTGTAGTTTCATAATAGTATAGTGTATGTTTCATACTGATGGATACAGCAGTTCACAAGATTGGATAGGCACAAGCGTAAACGAAGTGTGTGGTTGTATTAATATGGAAGTATTTAGATTGAATGAGGAAAATATTAGTGCAAGTTGTAGTGGTTTGTTCTTTGAGCGTGGAGAAATGCGTGGAGTATCTACCAGAAGTTGGAAACCTTTCCAAATATTTAATACAAAGGGAATGAATGAATGGGGTGTCTAAGTCTACTTAATGGGGAGTCTCTTAAAGCCTCGCACATAATGCTCCCCATTATGTCTCATAAATTAGAGTAATTGAATTGCTCACTTTTCTATTCAATCATCCTCCACCGTCTGACCGTGTCATAACATGTAAGTACTTATTATTACACGAGGTGTGTAAATCGGTGTTGGTGGTAGAATTAATACCCTTTTCTCTTACTTTCTCCATGTACTCGAATTGCTTCTCCACCTCACACAATGCTTCTACCAATATGGGTCTATGAATGCAATATACCTTTACTATAATGTATGTTCACCTTTTACTTATCAGTACATCTACAGGTTATTGTATCGGTTAAACAGGAGGATTCAGTTTTAAGGAAGCATTCACCCAAACTACTTTACAGAAGCATATATACATAATCTTTAGAAGTATTCATGAAAGCCGTTGCTCAGAAACTTTGATAACAACAGTGTCGTCATCCTAAACGATAACACACAGTACTGAGTTATTCACCCTGTCTTATTCCTCCCAGGTTTAATTTTTAATGGAAAAATTCCCATGCAGAAATATTTTTGAAATCTTTTATCCACGCATACGCATTTAAACTATATAGTAGAAACATACATATAATACTTGGAATTTTACATAATATGTTTATTTAAAGTTTTTGGAGGGGAGAGTTCGGCTGGAAGATAATTTGAAACTTCATTAACACTTGTGTTCACTCATCATCACCACTTTACCTCCCCTTGGTTTACGACGACTTTTAATTCAATGGTCAGGCATTTGGGGGAAAGGGAGCTCTTTGGAAACTTGTTACTTTCCCTACTTAATTATTATTACTTTTGCAATTTCACCGGATTCCCTCCTCTTTTCTCTCATTCTATTCATTCCTTTTATAAATCTCCCTACCGCTAGAATTTCTGAGTTCCTCAGAATGACATTCCTTGGGAGAGTAATTATTCAAAATGAAATTTTACATTGAATGTCATTAATTTTTAACGTACCAGTGTTGTACAACTGTAGCCTCGGAAGTGCTTCAAATGGCAATTTGTAGCAAAAGCAATCGTTGGAAAATTCTGCACGTTTGGTCGCTGAACATTTCATACTTTTGTTTGTCCCAATAACTTTAACATTAAAAATGAAGGCTACGAGTAAGCGGTACAAATAAAAGTGTATACTTTTGAATTTAAAATTTGTAGGTAACACAATCCAGAATTGTGTGTGTGCATGGTGTTTGGGCTTTTTAGGCGCTAATACGTGTGTCATAAATACTAACACGTGAAGGGCCCAGGTACGATTTTAAAGTCAGGATTGAGACAGAGAGGCAGGTAGTTAAGGAATAGCTGAGTGGAATAATAAGCACAGAGAAGGAAATTATGGTCTGCATCCCTCATCCCAAGCCTTTTTGTTCCCTATCAAGTTTACCACAGTTTGGGGATTACGTAGTTTTACTCACCCAAAATAAGAGCCCTTTTCCTGAGCAGCTTAACAACTTGCACCTAAAGCATAAGTTGCATAGTTTTGCTACTAATACAACTTGTACACGTTGCTGTTAACTTAGTCTACCTAACCCAGTGTAGTATAAAATATTTTGTAGAGCCGAAAAAGATTGTACTAGCGAAACGGCTGAGGGTGGCAAAGAAGGAAGACAGGAGAGATAGAAGGCCTTAGCATAAACGAGACGGAAAGTGAGAGAGAGAGAGAGAGCGTGTGGCCCAAGAAAAAAACCAGTGTGTTAAAGTAACGGATGCTGAACCGCAATAAAGGCAAGAGGGAAAGAGCTTTATGATGAACTGACTCTCTGTCTCAAACAAAGATTCAGCACATAAAGTTGTACACAAAAACAAAAAGTTGTATCATCCCATGCACGATACACTTCACTCTCCTTGCCCATCAGATAGACGCGGAACAGAAGTATATTAGCAGTTTAAATATGTAAAGTATAAGTAATACCTAAAAATATAGACGTACAGGGAAGAGGAAAGAGATGGAGAGAAAATGTGGATTGTGTGTGTGTAGCGGGACTCTCTGTCTGACGATGGTCTAGTGGCTTTTCATCTTGATTCCACAAAGAGCTCCTTCCTTCCTCACATTAGAATTGCAGATTTTCTCAATGTGACTTAAACTTACTCCATGTATGTAATACATCTCTCTAAC
Source organism: Lipothrix lubbocki (assembly GCA_034696945.1). Taxonomy (NCBI): domain Eukaryota; kingdom Metazoa; phylum Arthropoda; class Collembola; order Symphypleona; family Sminthuridae; genus Lipothrix; species Lipothrix lubbocki. The sequence continues at coordinate 37,988 of JAQGAK010000846.1, read as the reverse complement.
GTGTGCACATACATGCTGCGTTGTACATACACCCATGCTTAGAGTCGGTAGAAGGAAAAGTGGCTTGGAAGAAATTGAGTTTGCACATTAACATACCTATGTACATACCTATATCCAGCATCCTTACTTGCTGTCTATGTACATTCAACACTGAACCTATTTATATATTTTACTCTAGATTTTTTTGGTACAGATGTATACCTCAATATATACAGTATAGCACATACAGGTTGAAAAAACCAAAGCCAAGTAACCACAGATCCTTTCACTGTTGCCATAACATCTTCATACAAGAAAAAATAGGAAGGCTGGAAGAGAAAAGTGTGGTGTTTACGATGGCTGAAAAAATTATATTCATTAGGTAGATCCACAACTGAGAGTGTGATATATAGGAACAATAATAGGAAGTGTTTTGTAAAAACCAAAAGCGGTATTTTGTTATAGAAACCCAGCAGTAGTAAATAGTAGTAATGCTTTGAAGGATTAAAAGTACAGCTACGCGATAACGTAGTAGTGTGTTTTAGGAACCCTCGAAGTAAAAGTGCGTTTCTAAACCAATGGAATGAAAGTGCGTTATAGAACTCAAGGGCTGGAAGTGTATTATAGGAAAGCATGGAAAAGCATATTGTTACACTATCTATGCATGGAAAAATAATGTAATTGTCCCGACAGAGAACAGAACGGAAGAAGACGAACGGGATTATAAAAATTGCACGTGCATGATAACCATTGTGTAAGTATGCAAGTATCCCCGGTGAACTAGCAGGATTTACAAGCAACCCATATATTCACACCCCTGCACACTCTTTCCTTTTGTTATTCACAAGTTTTTCACTTTTCAACATTCATTTTCTGTTGCATTTGTTTCATTTTCTTAGTGTACCCAAAAGTATTTTTTCAACTTATCCAAAAGAAAGTCCATATAGGTATCTACCTAGTTCTGAAATGTTTTCGGCTCAATCAGTCAAAGTTGTGCTTTTAACTTTTGTTTGCCAACTTGTTTTTTTAAAATGGAAACTTGGATTTGCCCCGAATTGTTTTGTGGCTTGTAGGATTTTCTACCATTATACAACTACTTCATATATACAGATACTAAAGTTAAGCGACTAACACTATACCGTTACACTTATAGCATGTTTATTGCAAAAGCAACAATTTTATAAAAATGGATCGTTTCGATCCAGGAAAGTTGATTTGTGGTTTATGAAGGATTTGTTCAGGTGAGGTTATAGAGGAGATGAAAAGAAGAGAGCATTCAGTTCGCCAGCATGAAATGTAACCGTGCAAGGGTTGAGTTCATGGAAGCAGCCGTGTGTTTATATTTTACCTTGGATTTGTCATGTCAAGGTGGATGTGGTTGCAAGTGTCTCGTTACGGTCGTATTGTTGGGGGAGAAGTTGTATTACCTCCGTGTGTGTGTCGTCGAAGCTCGGGTACTAACTGTCCTTGTGTCTCCAAGTAGAAAGTAGTTTGCTAGTAGTAGTAAAGGAGCGTAAAAAGTCTAAAATGAACTCTGTGAGTACCACATATGATGGGTAAATGTAACATCACCAGCTGGGCTGTAAAGTCAGCCTGAAGGATCCCACATTACCTATTTCTTTCATATGCCTTGTAAAAGTCCTTTCTAGTTTCCTTTTTGATGACCTATAAAATATTCATGGGCGCTGTATGTGTGTGTGTGTCTGTGTGTGTGTGCCTCAGTAAATGTCGCTTGCAAATTCAAACTTAACAAGTGTTTTCCTTCCGTTTGGGGAGTTTCGAGCTTCCCTTTTGGCCTATAGTTCACTTCACTGTATAGGTTATGGATCTGTATGCACATGTAGTGTTATAGCCGAGAGGTGCAGCTAGTTGTACATACATGAGTAGTTCATGTGAATACTAAGAAACAATTCGTTGGGCCCGTGTTTTGTGCCACATTCCTCCTCAGATGGTTATAGCTTCCTTGCAGTAGAGGATCGATTCACCCTCATCATATGAATTACATGTAATTGGAATAGATTACATCGTTGCTACTACTACTATATATGTTTGTACTCCTTGGTGTTTTTTTTGCCTAAGTGATTCCTTGTACTTCCCTCTGCCTCCTGTATAATCTTAATTCAATTACTTCCCACGTTTATCTAAATCAAATCTTGACTCTCAAATTGTATTGAATTTAATGATCCACTCATGCGGAATGGGGCTAATTCGGCCTTTGAATTGCATTTGCAATCGGAAGCTTTATTCTTTAATTCCAACTGTCAACATTGACCTACTAGTTAGTATTAGTTGATACCAAACATAATAAGCTCCGTCCTAGGTAGAAACAAAATTTAATAAGATTCTGCTCGATCGATATATTATATCTACAAAGATAATCTTACTCTTTCGTAAATGTCTACGAAGTTGTAATTTATATATTTGCAGGTACCAGAGACGTACGAACCAGTGGTGGAGAGATACTTGGATAATAGTTTAAATGTAACAGGTGTAGATAATCTATATTCAACCCAATCACGACTCCGATTAGAACTCAAGCCTGATCATTTCCGATCAAATGGGATTGCCAGGGTTCGATGTCGAGCCAGTGTAAGAGCATCTCATGACAGGGACGAGATGAGTTACGGAAACCCACCACACATGATGGACAATGGTCGGATTGATGACAACGATCTCTTCCTCGGGTCCTCTTACCAACAAGTTCGAGATCATACTGTCAACTCTCAACCTTCAAGGATTTTCTACGAGAAAGACGCGTTCTTTATAGGTATGTTTGTAATTGAGATGACTCTTCCGGCAATTTTAGATTCAATGTCTTAGTCAAGGAAATAGTTGAATAATGCCTGTAATTTGCAAACATGTTTCCTTACCAACCACACCAATCTTATCTAGTCAAGTTTGACGTCTAATGAACATTTGACGCACGAAAGCTAAGAGAATTACAGAACTGATAGGGTCAACATACACTACATGTAGCTACATACATATAGATACTTTATTACATACATACCATGTGTATACCGTTAATAGCTACTATAACATACTACAGCAGTCTCTAGAAACAACGATTTTTCTCGTAAAAATGCTAGCTAATAGGCAACAGATACACACACACAGCTCACGTTTTCACGGTGAAATACCAATTTCGTCCGGCGTCAACTCTTGGGGAAGGCAATATTCTTGGGATAAAATGACAAGAATGTTGTGCTTCAGACATGAACATAAGGTCTGTAGGAGAAGTCTGGGCTACAGGGATTAGGCTTGTGTATGCTCTAATAAACGTTGCATATGTACATGGAACGCTATGCAGTAAATGGAAAAGTCTTCTTGACCTAACTTTCTTAATTCGAAGCTTTCGCAATCAGATAAAAGTGTCCTGTCCTAGCACTGACACAAACAATTTGTTTCTTTCAGTTAAGAGCAGCTCTGCGATGCTTCTCATCTCGTTACAATTAATTTTAACGGCCGTTACCTTTGTAGTCTACTACTCCTGGATGTCATCGTAGAAGAAATAAGTTGGACAGTGTGTAACTGTTATATATACTGCAGCTGTAGAAACTATCTGTGGAGACCTAAACCCCTGGAAAGCTGGAACGTATGTTGAAGGTTGAAGGGGAATAAGAGCTGCAAGTAAATTGAATCCTACTCCCTTCTAATGTGCAACTTCCAAATCGGTAATCACATTCTAAATTACATACATATAGATCTACGTGCTACAAGAATGTAATGTTAATTGTTATTTAAGATAAACATTATCACAAAAATTATAATATTGTAATTTATAACATACCACATAAATACGTAAAAACAATATCTTTGTTTCCTATTTCTGTGACAAGGATTTCCTGGGATACAAAACTAAATACTTTACATGTATGTGTACGTATACATTATTCAATAGTTGTAACATATAATAAGTGCTTGTATATTCCATAAAAGATAAGTCTGTAGATACTTGTAAATCATTCAAATAACTATAATCTCGCATTAAATAAGCAATGATTGATATCCTGAACCTGTATTTTCACATGTATGAATGTCTACTACAATGCTTAATGTGACCATATAATTTATTGATGTCATCGAGTTCCAAATGATGTTTGTTACTGATTAACTCTCCGTAGTGCTGTTGAAACTACTAACTATAAATGTGTGGAGTATAGATTCATTAGCATCGTTTAGTAATATTCGACCCTAATTGGGTACGGTTGTAATTTATAACAAAATGTATTTATTTTTTATGGCTAAATTACTTCAAAATGCTATTAAATTATTAAATTACTTTTAGCAATTAGGGGTTTGCTTGTCAGCTCAATTTCTTTTTGAAGTTTTAAATGTACTGCGTATAGGTAGTGACGATAAATTAGCGTCTTCAATTATTTTAGTTTGGCTGTCAACTATAGAAACTTTAGTTTATTTACTCAGTATATTAAAATTAAAACAAATGAGGAAATTGTTTAGTCATTGACAACAAATTTAACTCAGGGCACAACGTCGGTGAAGGAGGGAAGTGAACTCTCTCCATTTGAACTTAAATACCTAACGGGATATCCATACAAGAATTCGCATGTCATCCGGAGTCGGATAGCCCATTTTGCATTTAAGAAGTTCAAATGAAGATAACTCACTTTGCCCCTGCACCGACCTTGATGGAATGATGTGGAATTTAACTGTATTGTGTCAGTCGATGACAAGAATGAATAATCAAATGCAATCAAGAATTAATACAAATTGTAACCATCTGTAATAAATAAATAAAAAAGAGTTGAGTGGTGCGGGTAATACGGAGCGTTCCGATTTCCATGCAGCCATGTTTGTTATTGAAATACTCGTAGCAGTGGGAATCACGAGAGATTGAATGGATATGAAATAATAAAAAGTTACATTTTGTTTAAATGTTTTCCTGTCTCATTTACAAATACATACATAGATACTTTGACTATAAAAATCATCTTGCACTTTCATAAAAATAGTAGTATAGATATAATTAATGGATGGTGACTACATAAAACTTTCTCGAATCCTTCTGTATGAACTGGATAAATTTTCACACAAATTCACATAGGTAAATAATGTAAGTAAAAAATTCGTTGAAACTTTTAGAAAACAATTTCTTCACGTGTGCTCAGAAGATAGGATTATGGCGAAGAACAACCATGTAAGAATTTAATTCCTATAGTATATTTCTTAAAACTATCAATGTATGAATATAAGTGTGCATATATATACGTTGAATAATGAAACATAGTACATAGGTAGATAGTACATGCAATAACAATAGGTTGTAGTACTTTTGAAAAGTCTCCCCTTGCAAGAAAATCAATGCATAATTACATACTTCTGCGTTAACTTTTTTAATTAAACGTTAAAGCTGCTCATTAAAAGCTCTTTTATTCATTTTCATACAAGACATGGACTATTTTGGCTGTCCATCCCCAAGGAGTTCCACAAGTGTCGAATCAGACAGAGACTTGATATCAATCTAAATGTTGTAATTGTTGCTGCTTGGGGTTTCCTACCATCAGCAGTTTAGCGTATTATCAACTGTTCATAATACATACGGTGCTAGTAGATTGGTTCACCTCCCTTCACCAATTCCAATGCCCTCCCTCTAATTTCGGGGTTCGTTGCCGTAATTACAGATAATCATTTATTAAAAGAATATACCGAACCTTAAGAAGTAACATTTATCGTTCTAGGAAAAATCATAAAATCCAAGAAGGACATCAAAAGAATACTTTCCTCCGTTGGTTTGATCAATTTAGAAAATTTGGAACAAGCACGAGTGAATGGATTTTGTATCCTTGAACTTTATTCAAGTATGTCTTAAAGCTAAAATGTCAAAGCGTGCATGAAGCCATGTCTTGAATGGAGACAGTAACGAAAGATAATATCTATATGTATGTACATAATAACATTATCATGCAAGTTTCCCTGGAATGATATTCTCGTTTTAATTTCCTTTGGCATTTAAAGCATTAAAAGTCCTTTATATGGTAAAGCGTAAAATTCCAACAAAGCAATACATGCTCACCGAATAAGGAAAGTAGTGGTTAAGGTAGAACCAATACTCCTTGATTTACCTAAATCAATATTAAGGGTTGATAAAAGGAAATATTTTGATATGGTGGTGAAAATTTCTAGGTTAATAACTTATGTATTTAACTGGTGTCCAAAAGCTAGAGTTTTAACTTTCCCCTTTTTGTTACGCTTGAGAGTTTATTTGTACAGAATAGTAAAAACTACATTTATCTCGTGAAGAAGCTTGAAACTACAATGGCCAGTATTTTTAATGACAGTAATTACTTGAAACCTATAATGCTTTATCTTGTACATATCTATCTATGTGTATAACTACGTTTTCCACTCTCTCATCAGAATATTTTTTTTAATACTGGTAGATCATAAATCTTAATTGATTTCATCCCAATGTGACCCAAAAAAATTAATAATATGTCAAACCCGCAGGATGTCGGGTAATACTAAACAACTTTTCAAATTTTTCTTTATTAGTAAACTTAAACTGAATCTTCAGAATCAGAAGTATCTTATATAACTTTGTATATGATTTTTAAGCAATGTACACAAAAGGATTTTAATTGTAGAGCATTACAAGATTGACTGTAGTAGGTAATTTAAAAGTTACACTCCTATTCAAGCTTACTTATGCATGTAAGTTGTTTCGAATAGTTTTAAAAGTATGTCACAATTTCAGAATAAGTAATTACGGCTTGATTATGAACAATTCAATAAACTATTTTGATTCCCTTCACTTACAATTTAGTTCTATAATTCTATGTCATTCACGATGTCCAAGTAAATTGTCCTGTACTGCAATAGCAGAGGGTTCGAACATAACTGTCAGTATTTTCTTTTGTAATTGCTATAAAAACTCTGGGACAATTACATTATCAATGATTCTATTGGATGGGCACACATTTGTATGTCGCTTTATATACCTTTGGACCTATTCATTACTTTAATATATTTGCTAAACGCAGCCATGTGTGTTTTATCGTCTCAACAATAGCTGTTGTAATTCTTTGGTTCGAAATGTAAATATCTCAATGTAAAACACCAATATATGATGGGGGTGGGTTGAAATGCGTAAGGATTGGCTGGATACATCCGCACTATAAGAATTACTGCTATTCTCTGAAATTATTGTACGAACATTTACAAGACAATCAGGTAAAAGCTTTGCCTGCGCAATTAGCTCAAATTTTATTTCTTGAATAAATCCAGAAAGCTCCGTGTGCAATGCTACATCGTTGTTGTTGTCACGTGTAAACATGTTCGCTTTGCCATGAAATCTACTCATTCTATCTCTGTGACAATAAACTAGCGCACTCTATATAGTAGATAAGTACATTTGGATGTGCACACGGCAGTAGAATCTCCTCCACACAGAAAGCATTATAGTGATTGGTAAAATAAAAGTTTTGTATGAGATGTCATTTAGGAAAGAATTTGGGGAATCGCCTGGGGATGGAAGAGGAGCAGAACTGGGACATCAATTGTTGAGGTGACGGAAGGCTGGACTAGAGTAGACTACCAAAGGCTGATGATGATTATCCAAGAGTCAAAAGCCAGGAGTTGATGTTTTCTATTTTTCTTCACCTAAAAACTTGTTCATTCATGTATGTATATGGCTTTCCCTCTGGAAGACCTTACATCCTGTCACTCTTCTTCTCCCTCTTGACTTCACCCCTCCAATGAGCATAGCCATTTAACATGCCATGGATGACGCCCGTCAACGTGGACAAATTGATGAGGGCTAATGGGACAGCTGGCAAGAGAAACGAGTTTTAACATTCTACATGGCCTCCGTTGTACATAAAGGATGCTCAAGCATCTCTGTTGCTTCGCTTTATCTTGTATATAGTCTTTACCTGGTAAAATAGAAAGTTCGACAATGAGGATCTCTGGGACCGACAGAGGTTTCATTCTATCTCTAACTATATATGTGAGCAAAGGTTTAGTAAAGATACAATATGAATACCAATGGTATAAACTTACACCACTTATATGCATAGCGACCGACATGTTCGAGTGTAGTCAGGAATTTCTCAATGTCCACTTGAAGTTCACATTTTCACATACACCGGTATCTACACTTTTCTACTGGGATCCAATAACGACGAAATGTACCAAGCGTATAAAGGACAATCTATACAGCGACCAATTGTGTAACCTAAACATCCATATATTTCAACTTGAGTATGAATTCCGCCTACTCCGTCAGAGTAATATAATCTGTACATATACATAATAGATATAGAAAGCATCTGGATAGAATGAGCAGGGAGAATTTCCCCATTTCTATATATAACAGCTATCATTGTCCAGTCGATAGTTTTTACCTCTAAAGTGAAAGCAACTTATATTGTAGAGCGATATGGCATGGGGCAAGGAAGCATGGATTGGCAGCGTAAACGTAAAGCAAAAAGTCATAAACTGGTCATGTTTTATTTCTTGTGTTGTGCTTTGTATGTCTGTCTCTATGAGACTGTCTCTTCATTCCATGTGACCTCGTTACGTGTTCTGAATCCTCAATTTTCTATTGAATCCATTCGTGGTATCAAAACGTTTTCAACGGATTTACTTACTGCCTACAAGTATTATGTACATATACAGTGTTGTATGTATGTATCTATAGTAAACCAAATGCACTGCCCGCATAATGCACACATACATTTTAGTTCATCAAAATCGAATTCACAAGCATTCAAACCCCGTCTAGCATTGCCAATTCATGTAAGAACACTCATTTGGATGTATAACTACACATAGTAAAAGTAAACAAGTAACAAGGTTGCGCACTTCCCAATGGTTCTAATGAGACGATTCTTCTTTCTGAGTATCTTCATTTATGTAACCTTTAGTAAAAACGGCGTGGAAGAAAAGTTTAAGTTGACAGTGTATAGCGCCATACAGTTACAGTACACCCCGTGAATGAATTGTTTGTTGAAGTGTCAGAAGTCACAAGTAAAGACACTGGGCTTGACTGCTAAATATTGAAAGCACATGCTGGGATCTGTGAGCAGAGAGAAATCTGACCAAATACAGATATAACTACTTCAAAAGTTAAAAAACAAAGCAGGCAAACAGTGTTTCTAAAAGATGAAACACTTGATTTTGACTGTTGTTGGTGAAAGAGCGAAACTCTTGAGTATTAAAGAGAACAGTATACAGGTTAAAAAATCATAAATCCTTTGTTGGCTGGCAAGTTTATAAAATACAAACTTGTGAACTAAAGCTTAGGGGTTCATTCATGTAACTGGCATTCAAAGAAAGCAAGACGAGCTGTTTATACAGGTTTTACTTACATAGTCTTTGGCACATTGAATGTTTGATGGTCTCCCCCATCATATCCTCTTCTGGATCCGATGTTCGTATTGACTTTAGAATTCTCGCTTGTAGGATCAACTTACATCAGACGGCTACAAACATCAGTGGTGTCTGGACACCGGATCCATGAGTTTGAGCTACTAGCCTAATACAAATACCAATGTTTATGCTTTGACATTAGCAGTTTCCTTTAAAATGACATTACATTATAGATACTATCCCTACTTCCTAACAAGTAAGCCTGATGTAGCCTCGTCATTTAACTTCATTTCATCTCCCAATCGAATCCAACTTGGTCTGAAGATGAGCTTAAGCTCACCATTAAAGTTAACAGTTTTTAGTTACTGTCATTACTATATCCAAGTGCAATTCTGAAAATGTAATAAGTGTAATGTGTATCTATCTATGTATATCTGTTCCCCTTGGTCCTCGTTGTTAGCTCAAGTTCAAATAAAGTGTAAAGCTGATTTTGTTGATCCAAAGCACTTTACAAGCAGAACTGGTTCAGCAATTCGTTAAGTGGCCCCTTGCCCAAAAGTGCGTCCTTATAAAATTTACTTTGAAACTTTTGAAAGCAGGTAACCCATCTTGTGGATGTATGTATGGAGTGGAATTAATGCTATGTAATGCTCTTATAAAGTTGTACATACACAAGCACAGATGCATTCTGTTCTTTCAGCTTCCAACTCCGTAAACCTGTCGAATCAAACGAACTCTCTTTTTAACTTTGCCTTTTCATCTATCGAGTGTGCCGGGAAAAATAAACGTAAAAGAAACGATTATGGTCCTTGTCCGGCAATGCAAGTACAAATATGTTGACCTTTGTTACACATTGTTACCATTTGCTATACCGATCGTATAAAAAGGGAAACACTTCGACAAGGTTTTATATATGCAATCTAATGCTCATAGTGATTTAAGTGGTAGTTTTTAAACCTTTCTCGTAGTCTACAAAGTATTACACAACATGTCGGGGAGACCTGCACTTGACTTTCCAGTCCACTTTGTAGTAATTGTAATACATAGTAGTTTTACAAGCTTTTCAACCTGATGGTGTTGTGTTAGTGAGTATTTGACTACACTGTTTGAAGTATAACTCAGTAACTCACGAGGTTTCAGGGTTTCGGAGCTTACTTTACGTTCAGCAACAGTATCGACACGTATACGTATATACATGTACATTTACTCAATTTCAGATCAGTTTGAATAAATATTAACAGACAAGCAGGTATTGAAACATTTTCCTGGAAAAACTTAAATAATTCTTACATAAATTATTGCATGTAAACTATATAAGCAAGTGGAATAATTAATTTAAATAGTTTGTGAAAGTAATTACTTCCTCTGACAGTTTCAGGTATTCTTTCAAATACTCCACTGCCTCTGTATGATCTGCTTTCATACTTTGTGCATAAGCATAAAACATGTAAATATATTGCTTTGTGGAAAAATCCCGGCTTTCTACAACCTCATAGATAATTTTGTGACGAGGTTGTAGTCGATGTAATAAATTTTCTAAAGTTAATTTCATCGTTCATCCACAAAGCTTAATATATATATGTACTACAGGTTCGCAAATGATTGTCAATGTATCTGTAGAATTTGGTTCAAGCTCACGTTGTCGGGTGTCATGTCTAGAACAAGATACTTAAATCCTACTGACATTAAGATTTCACGCAAATGTGGTAATAATGTGTAGATTTACTTTCTGAACGACGTAATACGCTGAAACCAACCTGGATTTAACTCTGCAAGTGCTGCAGCATTTAGCATTGAGATTAGGAAGGAAGAGAGGCCGGAAGGAGTATTATACTGTAGAGTTTTTTCTCGTCGGATATACTTCCCGTTCAGATACATGATTACAGGTCCGCTTTTATATCCTTTAAGCTCTCTGGTTCTAAACGTCCATGAAATGACAGGGAAAACAAGAAGTTGTTCCGAATTCGAATTTGAGGCCGAGTGAAAAGAGAATCCTGAAATAAGTTTATTTTCCGCTGATTCTCCATGTTCATAGGTACGTTCTCCTGGTACTGTCTGAATAATGCATTACAACTGGTTTCATTACCTCTCTATAGTACAGACGCATACAATTCACCTTTTCAATGTATAGTTCTTGTAGCCAAAACTCTACAAGGTGGGTGAAGATCCGAGATGAGGAGGACACACAGGCCGTATTATAAAAAGGAGTTTCTCACCCATGTTTGACTACGTTACAAATTGCAATCAATTTTTGTAAGGATGGTCACAAACATGTCTGATACCATAATTACTTTGAATTGATTTGAGTAAATATATTAATTAAACCATGAGAAAATATTGTTTCTATCAAAGATCTTCAAATTATAACAATAGCATCTAAGGCAAAATTCATATTGAAAAGAAGGTTGAGCTATAGTTTAAGCCGTTGGAGTCAATGACACTGCTGGTGGAGTTTGTACATTCAAAATTGTGAGCAGTTCTGAAGAAACTGGTAATGTATGCATTGTATCACTGAAGTTGGGTGATAGTTGGGAATTGTCAGGAAATAAGGAAGGAACGAAATTGAGAGGGAAATGAGCAAAAAGGAAGAACGACGGTACTGTTATTAGAGAAACACATGATTTTTTCATTATACTCCTCTCCTTGCGGACCTTTGAAAGCTTTTGCTATATATGTTCCTATATATTTTACCCGAGCAGTACACGCAAGAATCCTTACAATATGCAGCGTGCAAGCTTTCCGGGGGTTCACTCCAACTAGATACAAAAATTCGGAGATGAACTAAAACGTCCCAGTTGCTCTTTTTGGTTTTTTTTTTTGGATTTTGACTGCTGCAATGCTTGGCTGGTTGTTTGAATGTTGGGACTGAGAAGCGGCGATGCGTTTCCTTCCGATATTCTTCCATGTCTGCCTAGATGTTTGTCATACATTAAGTATGTTTATAAAGAGAAGCACTTGTAGATGCTGTATACATATTTTCTCCAACGCTATTTTAGTTTTCAAATTCAGAATGTCTTATCGTCTACATATTTTCTACGTATACAGGATTAGTTTTAAATAGTTTCGGGGTGAGCGACTGTGAATTCTTTTCCGGAATAGAAGTAACCAAACTGTAGTTTTCTACCTTTATATATTATTGTTGTTCAATTTTGAAAAACAAAATTTTATAAATTACTGGAGCATACTGAAAAATGCGAGCATAATAAAAGATTGAGTGAATAAGGATTCCTGCCGTGTGGAACATGGACCAAAACAAGATACGCATGAGATAGTGTTCATACAAGCATAGCGGAATAAATAAAAAGTCTGTCAACCTCCAGCGTTGCGACGACCTGAACCTATATTTACTTACGCAAAATTCACTTAGGATCCTCATCCCTTCTTCCTGATGTGCCATGTGTGGTATAAATAATGGCGAACGTGGTAGGTACTTATATAGGATTCCAGGTACTCGGAATGGAAATTAAAACTCCAAGACTAAATTTCTTGATGGCTGGATGCACAAAAAAGTCACTCCATCACGACAAGATTTGAACAAAAACAGTTTAATAATTTATTTTTGTTTTCTGTCCATGCTCTATTTATTTCAGTTATACATGTGTAGAGATTTCATCAAATTTATTGTATTTTTTATAAGAGAAACCTTTGCAGGGAGGTGGACGAAGTAATAGCGCCTAATAGAGTAATGCACAATAACAATCGTTTGTACCAGTCTATCGCACCTACTTAAAATAGGAATATATTATAGGAATATAGGAATTATTATTTATTATTATTAAAATAGGAATATATAATTCACTTAAGCTAATTATGTATATAAGCGAAGTGTTAATTTGACTTCTCATTACCAAAGCATTTACTAGACATGTTTTTCCTAAAAGAAATATGTAGTAGTAGTGGTGAATAAAGATTTACGTTATACTATTACTGTTGTGGACCTCACGTTCTCATCAAGTTGAGAAGTAATTGCACAGAACTTGTTTCGTATATTGACATATCATATATCAAGTATATTTAATAATAAGCTTTTTGAGGCTGAAGCTCTGAGTAGACTTGGGAATTTTCGCACAACGCGAAATAATTGAAACGGCTTCCAAGACTATTCACTGTAAAAATAAAGAAATTAACTGCAAAATAGAGGAAATAAATACAAAATGGGAAAAATTGTTTGAAATGGGCAAAATTATTGAAAATGGGTGAATTGTCAAAAAATGAGAAAAATTATATATTTAAAAAAAATAAATACATTAAATTTTTTGATTTAAAATAAATACATTAAATTTTTGGATTTAAAATAAATGCAATAAATTTTTTGATTTAAAAAAAATACAATAAATTTTTGGATTTAAAATAAATGCATTAAAATTTGATTTAAACAAAATTCAATAAATTTTTGGATTTAAAATAAATGCATTAAAATTTTTGATTTAAAATAAATACAATAAAATTTGTGATTTAAAATAAATGCATTAAATTTTGTGATTTAAAATAAATACAATAAAATTTGTGATTTAAAATAAATACAATAAATTTTTCGATTTAAAATAAATACAATAAATTTTTCGATTTAAAATAAATACAATAAATGTATTGATTTTTGAATATTTTATAGACTACTACACTAAAACTACTATAATCTTGCGGAAATTAGCTATACCCATCCGGATTATAAGATATAATTGCAGCCTGAATAGTGTAATTGTGATTATATAAAGATTTATTTTTGATGGTTCAGTAGAATATGTAAATTGTTTTAGATTTGAAAGTTATTTATACTGGTGGGATACATACGGGGAAGCCTTGCTGTTACCTGTTGTCAAGGGGCTCTTCAATTAGGTATTCCCTCAAATAACAATGAAACTATATCTTGAAACTTGCATCAATATTATTATTCTGCACGAGTGCCCGCAAAGGCTTATGCCTATTACAGACCAGCAGGAAAAAACAATGTATCAATGCGGAAATTACACATAAAGAGCGTGGAATTGAGTGATGTTCACCAACACTCAAAGTTGTTATGCCTTCAATATAGAATTAGCTATTGTATTTTTGTTGTTCTCATCAGCACAATCGGCACTCGGCAATCAGCATAACCACTGGGATTATTGTATTTAAAAAATATCCTATAACCCATATAAAAGAATCCAAATATTTTTGCGACAACAAAAATAAGCAATAATTATTAAAGACAGAATAAACAAAAAATAAGCAAGAACTTTGCATTAAATTTTATTTTTGTGCAATTAAATATTATTCTTGAAAAATAAATTTGGTTTGTGAAATGTGTTTGGAAAAAATTACGAAGATGCTCTCCAACCCTATCTATGAAAAGGGAAGAGCACTGAGCAGAGGAGCATCAAACGAAGAAGATTTAAAGATACTCCGTTAATGACTCGCATTTAGTTGGACGCGTATTCCCATTTCGGACATTTAATTTCGGCTCCTGCTTGGAATCCAGTGCAACTTTTATTAACCTGCAGTACTAGGGTATATGTAGAAAAAATGAGGATAAAATTCTCCACTACAAGGCATTCTCTAGCAAACTAGACATAACTTTACTGGTACAAACTCCTATAAGTCTCAACAAGTATCGAAAACAAACCGACGACGGAAGAAAGCCTCAGCGTAGCAAATGTGTAACTTGTAACCTGGGAAATACTTGTGAGGAGCAGTAAATAGAAATACAACTTTCTTCAAGTGTGAGATATAAAGAGCTGGCCAAGTATCTGTGAATGTGTTGGAATAGTGCAGAGAGAAGTATCTGTAAGAACTTTGCTATATACAACATGTACTAGTATGTTTGTATGCATTACTATACTTATACTGTAGAGGAAGCAAAGGCAGAACATACACACATAATTTGTTATACTGGGTATAATGGTAGAAACTAAGCTGCTATTTCAGCGTGGAATTTCAGTGCGTAAGTATGAAGCTATAATATAGTTAGAAGAAGGACCACGTAAAACCATCAACAAGAAGAAATATGGCTGATTCCACTGTTTTACTGTTTAGCTAAGATTCTTCTCCCCTTATAATACATATTTCTCGTACCAAGAAGTCCAGGGTTTTCGTGTACACAACTACTATACAATAATACATTTTACAGTAGCCAGTAAATAAAAGTGAAATTCCATTTTAGACGAGTAGCTTCCTAAGTTATTTAGCTATTAGGGAGAGCTCTAAACAGTCGTAAAGTAAATACTGGCCGTTAAAATCAACTATTTACTCATCTAAAACTTGTAACAATTTCTTTATTTTCTTTTAATCCACTCCATTTTTACACGTAATTCAATCTTTACCAAAAGGACTTTCCGCTTTCTCATCTCAAAACAAATATAGCGGCTGTACAAAGTCGGTTGCTAAATTGGCTATCCAGATTCCTTTCCACGCCGATTCATACATCAGACTGCATGTAATCCTAGATTGGTGAAGCCGTTGTATAACTTTCTCCATATACATATGTAACTTCCGTTAGCCCACAACTTTTACCTTTAAATATCATTCTAAATATAACTATGTCATCATTATTCGATCTTTACAAAGATTTTAAGACTTACGTGGGACGTGGACATACGTCAAACGAAAATAAAAAAAATTATTTAAGTATGTTACGCAAACCACGCCGGCGGAAATGCAATTAAATTGAGGTAGACGTTGCTTAGAGACAGCAAATGAAATAATTTTACTACTGTAAATACATTGGTATAGTATATAACTAATGTCATTTTTACCTTTTATGCGTGGGCAAAATTTTTATAAGTAGACAAGCTGCGTCTATTTTTAAATAATTGACATATGATATACATATTCCTTTGACTGTACGATTTAATTCAGAGTATGTTCAAATGTCATGCATTTATATGAATGTTCCTTTATAAACTCCTGAACCGAAAAAAATGAATATACTTTCTGCAGGGAGTGTGTAGGATTACACATAGCAGACAGAATAAAAACTTTTTTAAAGGACGCTGTCCACAATGTAAGATTTACACTACATTATTCAAGGGTAGAGAGTCAAGAAGTGTATAAAATGTCGAGTGTTTGTAGTTGAAAGGTGCTGAAGAGTAAAAGAAAAATATATACGATGGGATGGATTGATGGTGATTCTTTGGCGGTTGGTTTGAGAACAGGCTTCCTCGGAAAATATTCCATTCCCGGACCAGTCTCGGCAGCTACATACAGCAGAAACCTTTTCTTGAAGAAACTTAACAAGACTGCTCTTGCACGATATGAACGACACGGATCCCGTGAAAGAGTGAATACGAAAAACCTATAGCTACCAAGAAATGCATACCAATCAAACGGGTGCTTTTGTTCAGAGTCGCATCGAGCATTGGACATGTTTCAATACACTCAAGGTACACATTTCCTATCTTACAAGTTTCAATCCGACCTTTCTAAACGTTCACTTCCGCTCGAGTCCAAAGTAGACATTACATACACTTTAGTAAGCATATATCATATATATATCGTCCTTGTATAAGAACCACATAGATGACTCGATTGTTGCGAGTGTACATAGCTTCGTCTCCCCTACTTTCAT
The DNA here is from genome assembly GCA_034696945.1 of Lipothrix lubbocki. Classification (NCBI taxonomy): domain Eukaryota; kingdom Metazoa; phylum Arthropoda; class Collembola; order Symphypleona; family Sminthuridae; genus Lipothrix; species Lipothrix lubbocki. Next base: position 21,136 of record JAQGAK010000846.1, on the reverse strand, counting down.
TCAACAAACAATTCTTGAAAAGGATTTCAATACGATTGAATCTTACAGTGAAACATCGACTTTTTTCAAATCAGCACCAGTCATATTATGGTATATGTGCTATATATGTTGTTGTATACTTGCAGGAAAAACTGAGGTAAAACTGTGATACGAAAAATGCATTTATCGTCAATTTATCTTTACTATTGTGATGATCCAACTTATTAATCACCTCCATACGAAATACATCGGCATATGGTGCATAAGGATCTCGATGTAAATCAAGTTTATTAATAATCATCCTTAAGGTCAATATATTAGTAATTCAAGTTTAAATCCTTCGATAACATTATACCCTGAGACAATTCATACTGGTTTGGAGCAGTTTAACTGTAGATTAAAATATTCATCCACTGCATACCTTTAATGCCTAATAATCCTGAACAGGTGAGAGGATGAGACTGAGAGTAGCGGAGTTCAGAGTAAAACGGTGTTCTTACCACTTGCACCCTCGTGCAGTCGCGGAAAAATAAGAATACCTTTGAAGGTTATAAACACTGTACAGTGTAGGGAACCAATAAACCGGGAAGTTTTACACTGACACTATCATCCAATTTCCACTCGAACCAGCAGTTGTTGGGGTTTCATCCGGATTCAGAATATATAAGTATATATCCATATACATACATATATAGCAGGTGATTCGCAAGTCTGCTGGTCGGACCAAGTTACGATAAAGATTTCAGGATGTTGTGAACAAGAGGAAACAGGGCACGTGGAGAGGAGCAATGGTAAAAGGGTGCTACTGACAAGTATTTTTCTATTCCTGGTTGTATACAACAAATCTGGAATATACTTACCTTAGACAAATGAAATCTTTTCCTCATATCCTGCTGCTATACAGTGTGAACATACTTGGTAAGAACTGTATAAGTATATATGCGTTCCTATAGGTGCACATATATTAATTGAACTTCAATTCACCGTTTCGGTCATCAGAGCATCTTCATAGTTTTATCTGTTCCATCTCCTTTCCTTATAGTCTTCTTATCCCGTCCGTATCAGCTGTTGCTTGCGTTTTTTACTAGTAGTTTTGTCCCTTTGTCTCCGAGTAAATTCTCCCTTCTCTTCTCTCTCTCTCTCTCTCTCTGCATCATCTGATTTCCTACAAAGATAGTTAGAGAATGTTCTTTTAGGAAACGTCAAGATACTTGGCAATAAAAGGGAAGAGGATGAGAACATGAACATGTTATTAAAGATATAGGAGCAAAAATAGGGAGTAAGACATGGGAAGTGTAGGGGAACAAAAATACTTTGTTGTTTTTTTTTACTTCGAGTTAATGTCGCATTACTACAACATGAAAAGACGACAAAGTATATAGCATTGTGAAAAGAATGAAAACCCAGATAAAGGAGTGGTAGGGATAAAACAATTTAAAAAAAAGTTTGCTTTGTTCGTCCATTGTCATTGCCAAGATTAAACTTTGAAAGAATTTTAATGGACTTTGATGAGTCTTGATTGGTTTCTTCCTTCCTTGCTCACATACCTCTATGCGAATAACAGAAAGACAACCTGGAACACGTCGTCCTTTTATAGTATATTCAGTAGCTACTTTTATGGATCTCTATTGTTGAAACTTATAGTGTAGGGATGAAAGTAAAATAGTTTCGCAAAATATAACTTGATGTGTTTCTGGAGGTCCAGAGTATGTATGTGTACATCAATGTTTTCGTTTAATGGTGAAATTCTTGTTTAGTTTCAAGTATTAATTATTTAAAAAAATTTAAGTTGAAATTTCTATTAATTTCATAATATTGAAACCTCTATTTATTTTAAATGCGAGATGATGTTCGGTAGATTCTGACAAATATTCTCGCTATACATATGTACCTTATTCTGGATTCCTGATTTGGACATTCGAAATATTTACCACGCTTACCAAGAACCTAACTACTAAAAGAGTATCTAGAGCAGATTATCCAAGTCTGGACTGGTTTCATCTCGTCGGACGGACTTATTCATGACATGAGGAAAGTAGATGTTGGTTCTGGAGTTTACTCTCCTTCGAATACCAAATAATTTTTATTTAATAGTAGCTTACGCAAAGTTTTCATTGTAGGTTATTACACGTCCGCGTATGTGTAGATGTTTACTAGACACATACGGAACTCCTCCAAATATTTTTTTCACGTCCTGGAATCATATTTATTATACATTGAGATTCTTTCATATATAACACGCTCGTTGGCAATCTTAGTCAGAGAAAGAATCTTTTGAAGGGATTTTTCTTTCAGAAAAGTATCAATAATAGATTCTGGACTTGAATGGAATTCGAATTAAAACTTGTAGTTTCTCCTTTTTCTCTCTTTTTACAGGAGCTCTCTTCCGTGTTTCTGAAAATTAACTTTTGACATTCACCTTTTTTAAATTCTTTTGAAACTTACCAAAACTTGTGAGGAAATTTGGTTTGCCTATAGAAAGAGGGTGAAGCTCTTGATACTCTTTGATATTGTAAGTAGACAGTAGCGGTGTCGTATTATGTAAACTTCTTTTACTTTTATCATTCTGCTCTGGTATGTTGAGATGCTCTGAGTGTTTCACTTCCCTGTGTAGTTACTTAACATGTATCCGAAAAAATGCTGCCTTCAAAGTTTTCATCTGCCAAAGTATATTTTCCAATATTAGGTCCATACACATATATCTACAGCTTCCGCGTTCTGGTCAATGATGTATACATATATTTTACGAACATGTTATCTTTATTCTTTGAAGATTATGGCTTTGTACGGTGAACTATATTCGGCTACAGTTAGAGATATCCGTACATCTAGATAGAAACATTACTTGCAGGATTTGTTTCTGCTCCAAGTTTCTTTTGCAGGAAAACTCGTGCTCACATTATCATAGAACTACAAAATTATGAGAAATAAAAGTGCGTAATCTGATTTTCTATCCCACTCCCCCCCCCCAGAATTTGTTAACTATGTTTAACTAATTATTTCTAAACAGTGTTTCACGTCATTACTAAATACTTGAATAAGAAAATCGGTGCGTCCAAATACACAAACTTTGGAAGTCACTGGTATTCTTCTTGAAGCCTAAAACAGAACTCCATCTATCGAAGGAGTATATGCCTTCCAGCGTAAATACGATTCTTTGTTCATTTTAGCTTCCCCTCACATGGAGTTGAATTCTTAGCCAATAGGTACCCTTGTGAAGTTAGGTTAGCGTGTAAACTAGCAACTGTTGGACAAGTTTGACTTGACTCTTTATTCGCGTATCTATTAGTAATTTTAACTTAATCATGCCTGCCTTACCTAAATTGAGATCTGTAAAATAAAATGTTTTAATACCCTGAGGACACAAGCATGTTAACAAGTATACTAAAACACAATTCTAAAAGATACCTGACACGGGCTGAATTGCTGTACATGATTAACAACAAAGACTGATGAAATGGAAGTACTTTTGGTAATTGCATATTATGCTAAATTTGCCTGCACATGATACGTATATTTATTATTATTTACCTCTAGCAACCTTGGTCGTGCTTATGTCAGATGTACATATGCATTTATTCATTAATCTTGGTCAGTGAATAGAATGTATTGTTCACAATGTCAACAAAATTGCCTAATATTGACTCTGTATAGTATCTTTCTGCAAGAAAGAGCCTTATCATAGTTATCAACACGTACGTCGTAGGAGCGATATGTTGGCAAATCAACTGCAAATAAAAGGCTTCCTGAAAATGAGTGGTCACGAAACCTCAACCGAAGTATTAGTGGTGTGAGGTAATAAAATAAAGATGGTTATTTGTTTACATTTCAGTTGAACTTACATGCATACAGAATTACATGAATATACATACAATATTTACAACTTGCTCAACTTGTGCGTAAAGCTGAATCATGTCATGTTTTGCGTTTTAAACGCTTTTTCCATATTCAAATCATGTATTTATAAATAAAAACAAAAAACATAGTTTTATCTACCTCCCTGCAAAGGCTGTATTATTTGAATGATAAGTTATGTACACACATTAGACATTATAGACTAACAATAAGCATTAATACAGATTTACTATGAGTTAAACCTTTATTGACTCCCCATGTTGTATAAATCCCGGGTTACAAATTCTTATATGGGAATGTGTATACGCAAATAACCAAAACGCTTGAAAATAATTGAAAATAACGATCATTTGTCTTGTTTGTTTACAGAAATAGATTCGTGTATACATGTATGCAAGGAATATTTGCGCATTCGATTAACTTTGCCGAGGGGTCAGCATGCAAATGTCACTGATAAGTTGGCTTTGACTAATTTAACCTGGTCCCTGAATACACATCGTCTTGTTACAATTCGCAAACGAAAGAAGTACTTATCATGAAAATGCATGAACGAAAGAACAGTAAAAGGTAGCCAACTGAAGTCAACAAGTTCATATTTTGCTAGCAGTCTCCATGTAGAATTAATTGTCAACAGTTTACAACAAAATAGATTGTAAATATTGATATAAGTAAATGAGTGACCAAGATAATTTATCTGCCGTTCTTTACGGCAAAGGTGACCTCCGGCTGGAAAATCGTCCAATTCCGGAGCCTAAAGATGACGGTTTGCTTTTATTTGTATTGTGCTAATATTTATTTTCATTTTAAATTATAGCTAAAATACTCTGTTTTGATTTTTGTTGTTTTTACTCTGTAAGATAGCAAATTAATGAAATTAATCAAAAATGTAAAGAGTCTGAGAAAACATTGTGAGTCTACAGAGAAGTGGATTGGTTGAAATTGAAATCTTATATGGCATAATTTTTGACATGCAACTTTTATTTACCGTTAGAGGTGCTAATTAGAATCGTAGCCGTTGGAGTTTGCGGCTCGGATATTTCGTTCTGGACTAAAGGCAAGATCGGCGACTTTGTTGTGACAGAACCAATTGTCTTAGGACACGAATCATCAGGCGTAGTGGAACAAGTGGGCTGCAATGTTACACATCTCCAGAAGGGTAGGGAACAAACATCTAAACACTTATAATTCTTTCAGGATAAATTAACTTATATGTTGAATAGTTTGAGACTGAGAAATAAAGTTGAATAATTATAATAATGTTACAATCTGTGAAGGTGATCGAGTAACAATTGAACCTGGAGTGCCCTGTCGGTCCTGCGAGAATTGCAAAAATGGGAGGTACAATATTTGCTCAGACATCGTCTTCTGCTCTGGAACTCTTACCCGCTATGTTACTCATGCTGCCGATTTTTGTTACAAGTAAAAGTTTTATTTGGGGAACTTTATCAGTTGGTTATGTAAGCTTGAAAATTCCTTGATATGACGTGACGTAACTCATCATAAGTACTAACAGGTTACCTGATGTCGTAACGTTTGAGGAAGGGGCACTATGTGAGCCTCTGTCAGTAGCTGTGCAAGCTTGCCGCCGAGCCGAAGTGTCACTTGGGCATAACGTTCTGGTTTGTGGGGCTGGTCCTATCGGGCTTGTCAACATGATGGTGGCACGTGCAATGGGTGCATCAAGAATTATTATGACAGGTACTATAAGTACCTACATATACATCATCATCATAATTTTAGAAAATATTTGAAGGATAATAATCTAAAATTAGATTTTATAATGACTGTTACCTGTAGACATTAACTTTTCGAGGTTGGAAGTTGCCAAGAGATTGGGAGCTGATGAAACGCTATTGGTGAAGCATGATGACGATATGAAGGTCAAGGCAAGAGAGGTGGCAAATAAAATTGGAACAGCTCCGGACATTTCCATCGAGTGTACCGGGTCTGAATCAAGTGTCAAGTTGGCTATTCTGGTAACTCTTTGTAAAAATACTATACTTGTTACAAATTAGAGGCTTAATTACTTCTCATATTTTAATTTCAATTCATGTGTATAAGCTTGAAATTAATGGAGTTCTATACTTGAAATGACTTAGGCTACTGTTTCTGGAGGAACAGTTGCACTTGTCGGGCTTGGTGAAGAAGAGGTCTCTGTCCCCATCGTCGATGCTGCTACTAGAGAGGTTGACGTTCGCGGTGTATTTACCTACGCTAATTGGTATTTTAAAAAAATTATTGCAATAATTTATGTAGTAATCCTGGATGTCAATTGTAATAATTATTTAACTATTAGACTTAACTTATTTTCCATATAATTTTATGTTCAAACAGTTATCCTACAGCCTTGGATCTGATTTCTTCGGGGAAAGTTGACTTGAAGGCACTGATCACTCACCGATACCAGTTGGAGGATGTTTTACAGGCTTACGAAAATGCAAGAACTGGAGCCAATGGTGCTATCAAAATTATTATAGAATGTTAATCATGACTCTTTTAATATTTTTATTCTCATTATACCTTTTTAATTATATTTTTATTTATCCATGATTATCCATTAATTAAGTGGATTTTTGTTAAATCATTTAACTTTTATTTTAAGAAGCTTCCCAATAATTTTAACTGTTGTTTGTTTATCTTATACTTACATATGAGAAATCTGGTTTATTTCTAACTAGCTTACATAGAGGTCAGGGCTAAATTACTTGTTTATATAATAAACTGCAATATTAAATACAAGATTTTACATTTCGAATATGAAGTTGAGCTGTGTATGAAGTATGAATACTTAATCAAATGCATTGTACTTATATGTTAAAGATGTAAAAGTTCAATTTCTGGTATAGTATGTATATACAGCACTGACAAAATATACTTGTTGACATACACATATGATTATAAAGCATACATGGTTACACCAAGTTGGACGAAAACGCAGCAATCACATTTACACTTAACTCCAACACTACCTCTACTTTTTGCAATAATTTTGAAAAAAACGAAAGATAAGAGATCCCCATGCTAATATCAATAAACCGATAAAAAATCAAGTGAATAAATATATTAACGCACGTGTGTTCGACTTGCCAGTATTCAATTACGAAATCTAATTGCAGGATGTCAACCAACAAAACCGTATGTTCAGTATGTAAGTAAGTATCATCAACATTTTTGGTGGGGAAGTTAGAATCATCAATTTGATGACTAAACAGGACTACACCGGGATTTAGGCAAAATTTGTAATTTAAAATGAGATTATGCTTACTTACCTTTCACCTTTGGCCCATATCAACAGATGGCAATATTACGGTCGATTCATAGCAATATGCCCTTTCAATTTAACAAGACAATGAATTTCCAAAATACTTACATATAAGTACGCATCCACATTCATGTATAAATAGTCACTTGTCAGCTTGTATAAGATTAGAGAGTAAAAACGGTTCTGAAACGAACAAGCGAAGTTATCGATGGACATGCCTCAGTAATTTTCAGTTGTACAAACCGTCGTCATCCTGACGGATGGGCTCCATTTGTATTTAAAATCGCACTGTGCCCCTTAATCTAATACTATTATCATAATTACTTAATATAAATAAGTTGTACAAAGTTATCTTTATTGTTATTTTCATATTCAGTATCAAGAGCTTTTCAGAGAATGTCGGAGCAGTGGGGAGACTACAATATATTTTACAAGGACTACGAAGGTCAGTGTAAGAAGTTCCGACGACAGATGAAGGAAGCAAAGAAGATGAAGGAGTTGGAGATTGAGAAAAGAAAGCCACCTTGCGACACACCTTGCATACGTAAAGTATTCCGGCCACTTGGACTTTACGCAAAATGTTTCGGACTCTTCCCCTGCTATGATTTATCCTTTGTTGAGAAGTTAGATGAAAAAGGAGTTCGATTCATACACATACTGGACTACTTGTACACTGCCCTGGTGTGCTTGATAATGACTGGAGGTGCCATTATTTGCTTTTACGAAGAACCTGGAATGTTGTTAGAACTGAAGACTGGAGCAGAAAAAACGGACTACTGGGTGATCACAATAGTATTTTATCAAACAATATTCATGGGAGTATGGTCACTTTTTGTGTTTCCAAAATCATGGTGTATTCTTCTGCATTACCTGGATCATTTTGCTCACGTGGATAAAATCCTGCAGTTCGATGGAAGCTTTGCCAAAAACGAGAGAAAATTTGCAAGGAAAGTTTTGTATCAATTAATTGGATGTCTGTTTGGCACCGCAATCATATGGTATTTACTTTTCGTCCAGGGCTTACGTGTAATTGAACCTCGATGGGTGGATTATCTTCTCGTTCCAATAGTCACCTTGTCCGTCACTGTCCACGCCATCCCTACCGCACTTTTCTTCTTTTTTCTTAATTCCATCCGCGTGAGGATCCTTCAGTTCAATAATAAAGTTAAATTAATCGTCCTCCCTATCACTCCGTCTTGCTTTGCTTGCAAGAGCTTCTGCGACTATGGGAAGGAACTGGATGATAAAATGATTGCAACCAAGTCAGAACAACTGGCTTATGATATTGAAAAGTTGCGGATTCTGCATGGAGAATTGTCGGATTTAGTTTATGAAACCAGCTCCATTTTTGGACCACACTTGATTCGAGATTTCATAGTTTCCATTTGCGGGGTCATCATGTATTCCTACTTTTTGCTCTTCCTCACTGAGGACAAGGACGTGGACAAACCTGGGGAATTCTGGTATATTTATATTTTATTGGATCTCTTCGTTGCCGTCAAGATCCTTTTAATGTGCTGCTACGGAGATCTAATCAAATATGAGGTAATTAGGAGAAAAACATTCATTCCGGTAATCACCTTACTCTCCGCTGTAGTTTTTCAATTTGATTATTAATTTCATTGTAGGCCTCCATACTTTTGAAACTACTTCAGAAAGTGTCAGCACTTCGATTATCTCCCGAATGCAGCATTCAAGTAAGATACGATAACAAGCCTTCCAGAAAACATTTTCCGGATAAAATATGTACTTACTCTAACTTATTTATTTACTTGAGCGATATTTTATTTTTCTATTAGATTCAAATGTTTATTAAAAAACTTGATAAGAAGACGGTTATTACAGCCTCGGACTTCTTCACCATTGACAAACGCTTGTTGTCCACCGTAAGTTGAGTTAATTGTTGGCGATGGACCGAATCCAGTTTTGTCATATGGTAAGCTAAAAAAAAGTTGTAAAATTGTGTTGCATTTTTTCAGATCGTAGGAGCAGTTACAACTTATTTCGTCATCCTTATTCAATTCAAATTGACGGACATGTCACAGGAGTTTGCAGATTGGAAGAAAACTTGTAATATCACAGCGCCTACTCCACACTAACGACTTTATTAGTAAAAGATTATTTATAAAATTATGTTTATAACACAATTGCAAGTTGTAGAATATTTTGTTGATATTTATCAGCTGCACATTCTCCCATACCCATTTAACTTTTTGTTTAAATAAACATTACACAAATATCGCTAAATAATGTGTGTAGTATTAATTAGTTATTTGTGAGACAATTATTAATCCTCATCTTCACAATTTCCATTGCATCGTCTGGGACCTAAAACTAAATTTACTTAATTTTCATCACCGAATCATATAAATACATGTATAAAATGTCATACCAATTTAAAAAACTCACCATATGTCTACATAGAGTTCCAGTATTTGTGAAAAGCGAAACTATCCATGAATTGATCGCATATGTACTTGATAGTATACTCTAGAAATACACCTTTGACATCTAAAAGCACGGATGAGTCAGATGACATAATTATTATAACCTGGACCTGGCCTACTTCATATGACTTTGCATAAGGATAAGGAAGATCAAATAGTGGGAATTCTAGATACAGAAGGAGGCTCAGAGCTTCTCTTCATTATCAATAATAGCACCGTGATTACAGCCAGTGTGCATTAAGTTGGCAACAGTTGAAGACCAAGATTAGCAATGGGTTCCTTGGATAATTTATCCGTCGTCCTTCATGGCAAAGATGACCTCCGTGTAGAAAATCGTCCCATGCCTCAGCCCAACGACAACGGTTAGATACGTACTTTCCCTTTTATTGCATACACTAATACATTATATAATTTACTAATATCATAATGAATTTTTATGCAAAGGAATAACATATAAAACATTCAAATATGAAACAATATTATTTATTTTTAAAATGAATGTATTATAATTTACCGTCAAATAAAAGCTACGGAGTTTATATCTGTTGATGTCATAAATGAAATTATTATTATTTTTATTGGCTATAGAAGTTGTAAAATAACTGTAGAAATGAATTATCCCATACACTTCCTATTTGTATTCCTAATTTCAGAGGTTCTTATTAGAATGGCAGCAGTTGGAATTTGTGGCACGGATGTCTCAATGTGGAGTAAAGGCCATGTTGGTGACTATATTGTCACGGAACCCATTGTTTTGGGTCACGAATCATCCGGTGTGGTGGAGCAAGTGGGTAAAAACGTTACTCACCTCAAGAAGGGTAAGGAGTAAGGACTACTATCCTTCTATGCGAGATCATAGAGTTGTTAATAATAAGCTATTTTAATTTAGGTTAAAAAGTATAATCCACAATTCTATATACATACATATGTACAGGGGATCGAGTGGCAATTGAACCTGGAGTGCCTTGTCGCTACTGCGAATTTTGCAAAATTGGGAGGTATAACCTCTGCCCGGATTACGCTATATGTTCCTTACCACCGACAAACGGAACTCTTTCCCGTTATGCCACCCATCCCGCCGATTTTTGCTTCAAGTAATATATGTACATAGTATACCTTGGATTCGGAAATTATCCAAATTTGCAATATAATTAAAATTAACTAAGAAAATGATATTGTTTTATAACTTATAGGTTGCCTGACAATTTAAGTTTAGAGGAAGGGGCATTGTGCGAGCCTTTATCAGTGGCCGTGCAATCCTGTCGTCGAGCGGAAGTTTCCCTTGGTGATAATGTACTGGTTTGCGGTGCTGGTACCATCGGCCTTGTCAACATGATGGTTGCGCGTGCAATGGGCGCTTCAAGAATTATTATTACAGGTATGTAGAAGTATACAAATACCTTATAATTGTGGAAATAATCTAACTCAGGAACTCAGGAATGATTTTTTTCAAATTCCAACTTATATTTTCCAGATATTACCCAGTCAAGGCTTGAAATAGCGAAAAAATTAGGAGCGGATGAGACGTTGCTAGTGGGAGACGACATTAATATGCGTGGTAAAGCAAAGGAAGTGGCATCTAAATTAGGTGCTGCTCCAGACATCTCAATTGAGTGCAGTGGGGCGGAGTCGGCCATCAAGCTAGCCATTCTGGTAAGTATTATTTTAATTCATTATTTTCTTAAATCATTTTGGAATTAGTGAAACAATAAATTGTATTAAAACTTTATCCAATTCTGTAGGCTACTAAATCTGGAGGCACAGTTGCGCTTGTCGGACTTGGTAAAGATGAAGTAACTGTCCCTATCGTAGATGCCGCTACTCGGGAAGTGGACGTTCGTGGAGTCTTTACTTACGTTAATTGGTATATTCTATATGATAAACTAATTTATCATGAATATTAGTTGTACAATGTTATTGTCCTATTAACTCACTTAATTTTTCATGTATTTATACAGTTTCCCTACCGCAATAGACTTGGTCTCTTCGGGAAGGGTTGATGTCAAGGCTCTTGTCAGTCATAGGTATCAGTTGGAGGACGCTGTGCAAGCCTACAAAACCGCAAAGACGGGAGCCGGTGGTGCAATTAAAGTTGTTATTCAGTGTTGATTATCCTATTTTCTCTGTAATATTCCAAAACAATCTTCCATACATATTTTGTGTGAGCTATCTGAACTGTGAATTCCTCTGACCCGATGGTCATGGTCAATCAAGCAATTAAATCCTTTATCTCTGTAAATTGTGATAACTTCTATAGCTTATAACTTATTAACATTTTTGCTGTGGTGAGCTGAAAAGGGTCATCGACATCTTTTATAAGCTCGGGGGGGGGACTATTTTAGCATTTATTTAATAATTTATACTTGCATTTAATTTGCATTGCATATATTTATGCTTTGATCAAGTTCAAGGACAATAATAACTGACGATTTTAAGCTACTATGTATTCATTTAATCAATTAAAGATGCATAGACTCTAAGAGATAGTGTAAGGTCAAAGCAATCTTAACTTAAGAATTCAAAACATGTCAGAGCCATAGGTATATTGTAAGTACTATGTAAGTACTACATACTATGTTAAGTTGATAAGTGCTCACTTAAAGCTATCGTATCTTGCGCAATTTTTTATATCATTCCAATTTCCAATGCTACATTTTATTACAGCTCTATTCCCTCGTATACTAATGCCGAGAAGGCTTGAAAGCAGAAAAAGGGGGAAGCGATTTAAAGGCAGCTTTTTGCTTCCGACGATATCCTGTTGGAAATGCCATTGGAATTGCTGCTTTTGACGAGTGCATTTCCTCCATGTCATGCAGAATAGTTACAAGCTATGCAATCACATCGATATATTCGCATGTTTTTTCCCCTTTAACACTCACTTAATAGTAACTCAGTACATAGGCTCCGCACATTCCATCACGTCAAAATTCAACATTTACGTTCACAGGTACTTTCAACTGCTTAAAAACATTTGTAGACAAGTCGTGCGAAGCGCTTCCTGCTTCCTGTAGGAGTAATATTCTTGCATTTTCTAAATATTTAACTTTCTTAATCACAAGCTACATTATTTTTTTTCAAGGAATTTTAATTATTGTTATACATGATATTTGCTTCCTTTGCTCACGTAAACATTTTTAGCATCTCCCTATACTACTCACACCTACATTAGTACATTTTCTTTTCAGAGTATAGTGTTACAATACATATTTATAATGCATTGCAAGGTATAGGGTACAACTGCATTTGAAATCAACTAACGGTATTTTCTAGTTATGACTTATGACTATTGCCACAAAAAATTCGAATATTTACTGACATACAATAATTTCCATGCTAATTGATATATCACAAATGAAATTCCACCAGGGAACTCATAGATTTGTGATTCTGGTAACATATCATACAATCTAAATAGCTTCAACCATCAATCTTCCTTGTCATTGTCTGTGACAACTATGGATGGAGCGATGGAGGACCGATCAGTTTCGGAGACGATGGTGGTATTGCTTGCAGTAGTTACGGTTGAAGTGATTGTACAGTGACTATCCTTCCTCGGAGGGGATTTCTCGCGTTTCTGACGTTTATCCCGTCTTGCCTTCCTCCTTATAAGTTTCATTATAGCGAGGCGTTTATTCTTCCTCCAGGCTATGAGGTTCTCGACAATAAAAGACAAAAACCCGAAGAAGAAACCACCCGAACAAATGCAAAGCAGCAACTTCAAATGACCTATAGTGATAGGCTTCTCTCTCTTGAACCCTCGTTTCTTACTTGGATTTCGGAGCATAGCCTGCGTTTTTTAAACAAACAGTTATTACGTAGATTAAACATAAGTAAATACCAGAATACAGTTTACATTCAGGAATTTTACTATTAAAATGCGCAATATAATTAATCTGAATTTTTTAAAGATTATTGTCGGTTACTCTGTATTGAATTTCATCCAACCAGTAGTGTATCAGACCCGCGTTTTGCATGTGGTGAATTAGCTACGGACATAAGGTTTCATTCAGCGATTTATTATACAACAATAACTATGAAACATTAAAAAAATGTCTTTACATGGTTGATTCTTTCGTAGAATGGTGATCCAATTGGTAACGCAAATCCTACATTGAAGGAAGTGGGACACTCTCGGGTCACATGGATTTGCGAGGATTGTCCATCGAAGTATAAACCCTTTGCTGCATAATGTAAAAGCTTTGAGCTATCCATAACAGCAAAATCTGCCTTGTTCGCAACTCGATCCAGCGCCCTCCAAATATCTTCGACCGGTTGAAATCGTTTGAACAATTTTTTGTCCGTCCTGTCAGTTGAATTGGAGAAGCTTCTTAGAACTTCCTGTAGTTACAATCAAGAGCAGCAGAATATTTCTCGATTTCTGTAAATTTTGGCTTGTTTATTTTTTAGTAAAATACCTCGAATCCTCCCCATTTTAAACCCGACCGAGCCAACTGCTTCATCGTATCGATGGTGAAATCCTTTGGTCCCACAGTCAGCGAGACTATAAGAGCAACCTAAATCAACAAATTGTTGGAAATAAGGTGCAACTTGAAGTTGACAAGTATAATAGAACTCACAGACCGTAATTAAAATTAACTTACTCGATACAAAATGGCTGCCAACCAGCAAAATATCAACCAAGCAATGATGAAGGATCTCAGGGCCGAACTTTTAGCCTTTGGTGGTTTCTGTACTGATACCATTGCCCCCAAGGCGTAGTAAATTCCTCTCCCAACTGAAATCGACTTGTCCAGTTTCAAAGGTCTGGTAATTATGGTAAAAACTGGTCCGGAAACGATAGCCATGGAAAGTATGCATGCCCAGACTTCCCAGGAAAACGGTAAAATCAGACCAAGCCAATGTTGGAGAGCTTCAGGACGTGGCACTGCAAAGCATCCACGATCTTGGTCGTACGGCACCGTGACCTCTACGACCTAAAGGTATTTTAGTCAGAATAAAATGCGATTAGCCTCGAATATCTTGAACGATTTAAAATTTATGAAAGTATATCCCCATGTATTATTAATTGCGCAGACCTTTTCTCGACCATCCAAAAGAAAAATGTTAGCGAAGCCTATGTCGGCGTTAGATTTGGCTACTTCACCAATTAAACCATTCCATTCGCCATTTCCTAACTTAACAGGGATAATAATCAGAAATTATTTTATTTGAAAATTTGAAATTCCTTATACCTTTTAATCTTTTCTGTAGGTAATAAAATTTAATATTTATAATTACATCCGATCCCCATCTTTCTGTTCCTTTGAGCTCATAGATTTCATAAGTGAAATTGATATAATTGGAAAGCTCCTGGAAGATTTTGACCTCTAAGCCGGTGTAGGCGAACTTTTTATGTGAGACCTCTTGCCACATTACTAAAGGTGGGAACTCGAATACAATTGCTTTTAACTTGTGCCCCCGTAAATTGTCGATTTTTTCCTGAAAAATTGGTCGAATTCTGGCAGTGAATTTTGAACCGCTCCAACGTGCAACGAATGTGTGTTTTGCTTTCCCCTTTTCCGGATATGGGTCAAGTGCTGCTATTTGAAGGGCAGCACCGTTTGAATCATCTTCCTATGAAGTCATAAAATGCTTTATATGAGCAAACCTAAATTATTTTGGACTGGAAATACATACATACCTAATAAGTAATCACTTATTATTACATATTTTCAATAAATTGCATATAATTTGTATGTTCAACGCAAGCTCACCAGTTCCTCTAGCCCAGAGAAATCTGAGATTTTAGTGTCTCGATTCGTAACTTCAGTGACAACAACTCCATTAAATATCTTTTCATGTTCAAGTATATGTAAAATTCCTTTCGTTGGCTCTAACGATTTCTCCTTCACAAGAACTACCATCCTAGCACGCTGATTCCACCAGGGGTATTTCGTGGTTAACTTCATAACGTTTTTAAAGCCTTTTTCATCTTTAACGAAAGCTATAAATGCTGTTCCCTTTGGCAGGGATTTATGAATTAAATCATCAGGAGGTCCTAGTACAAATAATTACCATAACCGAATAAAACTCATCTCATAGCAAATTGCATAATTATTTAAAACTAATTAAATCCCACTTGTCTTAATTCGAGCTCCAATTTTATCATCAAACGGAAGAAAGTATGTTACGAAGGATTTTGTTGTGTACGTTTCCAATTTAATCATCAATTCGGAAATATCCCAGGATTCATCATAAAGTAGAATAATCTAAAATAATAATTTTGTTGAATTTTTTTTTACAGCGGTAGCAAATTATTTCAATATAATAATTATTATTTTTATATTATTTTATGTATATAGAATTCAAAGTATGTATACAATTTTTGAAATGTCCAACCTGAGGCGCCGCTGTGAAGTACTCGTTTGCGGTTGTAGTCAAGAATTCGTCTATTCCACGACCACCAGCTCCACCCAGAGAATCCCCTGCTCGAAAAAGTAAACATCTGGAGACAGCGTAATACAGGACAAATCCGACTAAATTGCTTTGAGTAGCAAAATAATTCTGACATGTGGTGTTCACAGGTATGGCCCAATAATTTTCCATCCTTCCCTTCCTCACCGTTGTTTGTTACTGCATACTTCACCGTTTTAAGTATACAAAACCCCTACTCTCTGAAAGATTCTCACGCATTACCTGCTTTCGTAGACGAGATTCAGACAAAACTGAGAAATGCAAAAAAATAAAATAACAATAGTGCCAAAATAGATGTAGAGTTTGCATGTCCCAAAGTGTATAGGGAGTATGGACACATGGAGGTCAGTTGCATTAATTAGTACTCAACATCAACGTAATCTTAGAGTATTTTTTCTCTTTTTCCCGTCTTATTTTTGTACGCAAGGAAAATAAAATCCAGTTGCCAGGAAGACGATGAGGAATCGATGGATTTTTGCAAACCAACCCTTTCATAATGCCATTACAGTGGTACTTTCATGCAGTCACAGATGAAAGGTAATACATATATCTACCTATGTATGTATTATAGTAAATACAATTTGCACGTTTTTCATGAAAATTCCCAACTCCCTGTCTTTCTTTTGTCGTATTCTATGCACATAATAGTTTCGTGTGTTATTATTTTTAATTATTCATCCACAATTGACAATGAGCAAGCGTTTGGTGTAAATACCGATATGTATTTTACATACAAATACATGCAATGAAACAAAATAACCAACAGCCTATATATACGCTATAGTTACTGGATTAAGAAATTAATTTATATGGTCGAGCAATATGAGAACTTGCTATATAGGTTAATTAGCTTTGGTTCATTAGATGGCTCCGTAAAATACCGACAACTGGATGTCAGCAGTAGACAGAAGTAAGACACGGGATTGTTACATGTTATGTGAGAATTTTTGTAGGTCATGACTTTAAAACAGATGTGTGTAAATATATTAACACATTTAATTCGCCTACCATGACAGTTACTATGTTGTGTGCTGTTAAAACATATTTGTACATATATATATAGACGTAAACACTCTTGCAAACAACTCTATTGAGATATGTTTACTTTCGTTTCTTCATATTCATGTATATGTACTTCATTGCTGATGAAACAGCTTAATGCATAATTAATTGTAGCATAACGATACTTAAAGTTAAACTATATACAGTATTTCGTTTCATAACAATCAAAAATTATTCCGTACTGAAGGCCTGTTCTAGAAATGTAACAATGCATGCATGAGTGCATGACTCTTTTATGAAATTGCAATCAATTACTCAGAGACTGGGTGCAAGGCACAAACTTAAACCGGAACCCAAATGTAAATGCTTCTTACATGAAATTAATATCGATATAATGGAAGGAGCCAATAAGACCTTAATCAACATGATTTGCAAACTCTACGCAGGGTAATGAATGAATGAAAATTATTTTATTATTCAAATCAGACCCCAATGCATTGATTCAGTTTTGCAAACTTCAACACGAGCTTAAAGTTTAAGCAATGATAATAACAATAATATTGAGAAAAAGTCAAATATATGAGACCCTCGGGCCCCTTGGTCAGTCGATCTAAATGAAACGTGCAATAATGCAAATTATGTGCAAACGGGTTTATGTTCCTTGTGTTGTGCACAGCTGGGTTTATACTTATAGTTAAATTCATCTATACTATAACCCACTGATAAAGGACATGTTCTATCTGTTTATAAAGAGGATTATAGACCAAGTGGGTTTCTAGTATAGTAATATGCAGTCCTGCTTGTGATCTGATTGTATGTGTAATTAAATCAAATATCTTGGGATAATTTACGCCGCTACCGCATATATAGTTAAATCAATGGTTGTTACATTAAAACATAACCAGAACCTACTAAGTAAGTGCATATATCAAGCGATAATATTTTGAGTCCGCCGTCCGCGTGATGTGTGTGTTACACATTCCCCCTCTTCCTCCACTTTATTTAAGTACATACTTGAAGAACTTTAAAACCATTCAGCATCACGACGAGCTATCTAATAACTGAGTGTGTGCACTTATTACATTTCACACAAAAATGTGTGTTGCAGATTGCCGACAGCCAGCAAGAGCAATAAAAACATCCTGCAATATTAATTCTAGCTGCGATTTACCTTGAAAAGTTTGATTGTGTTAATTTCTGTATACAGTTTTCATTCAGCCCCGTTCCTGCGTGCAACAAAAACTGTTTACTGCAACCACTATGCAGCTGTTTCTATATAAGTGTCAATAAACCACATGCAATAAATTAACTTGTTCCTCGTGATAGCAGATAAGAGTCGGTGTACAAGCCATGAATATTACCAGAAGCTTTACCAGTGTTCCGAAAGTGAAAGAAATCAAAATAAATCGACGACTGCAAAGTTGTGACTCATGACGACAAAGTATTGCCAAAATTATTTATTTAATTTCCGACTGCAATGAGCCGCTGCCCTACATTTGTCACACTGTTTATTTACGAACCTCTCAAGCTCCTCGTGTCAATCTTAGTGACTGTGCTCCTTGTGATACCCCTTATAGCTATAGTTTTCGGACTGAACGAACTTGTTCGGTTTTTTGTAAGTTGCTATTTACGGTTAAAGTTTAATGGGAGGGTTCGGCTAGTCAGTGATGGAAAGGATGGCATTTTTTGTCACTTGAAGAGAGTCTACCTCAGAACTTTACTGGAATACGACATAACGTTTGACGTCAAGAAATTCGAAACCCTTGTCAAGAGTAATCTTTTAAATTTTGGAAAAGATACAGCGGGAGGGTCTAGTGATGTTTACGACTGGAAAATTCGACAAATTATTACACAGGTGCATTTTCTTTGTTGGCTTGTGCTTACTCTGATATATGCATTAATTATTTAGTAATTCTTTCCTATTACCTACGTATGTAATTCATGCCCGTAGTATGTTTTCCTTTGTAGTTAATCTTACGACATAAATTTATTCCTCCTTCCAGCACTGCGGCTACTTCTGTTGGAAGCAAGATGAGAATTTTGAATGGCGAAATCATTGCCGAACTCTAGCGACGGAGAAGTCCGTGAGCAAGAAGCAGTTGCTGACAATTATCGATGGTCTGAGTGATGACTTGGGAGAGTTGCAGCCACAATGGGAAGTCATTTTCATCCCAAACATAGAAAATAAGCGGTTTGGAGTGCTGCTTAATTTTCATCATGGCTATTCCGATGGGTTAGCCTTAATTACAATGATTGCAGAGAAGCTGTCTCCGATTAAGCCATTTCCGTATGTTATTAACCCGTTGGTGAATTCCGTCCCATGGAAAATACGACTTCTTTTTAATGCTAAAGTCTACTTGTATTTGGGTTGGGCTGTAATAAAGAGTAAGCTATTATAAATATTAAATTAATTATTGGAATTTTGTAGGAATTTTGATACTTATAATTAATTACTATTCAGTTAAATTAATTAAATTGCTTTTCATTACAATAGGAGTAGCTCTCTATCATAAGAACAATAACGAACTCAAAACCTGCACTGGGACGGATGAACTGGATGATGGTATACCGGAGCACTGTCATTTGGCAAAAGTGGAGCTCTCTAGCGATTCTGTGAAGACAATTCGAAATATTGCAAATATCCCTATTCCAGCTATTTTAATTAGTATATATGCCCGTTCCTTGGAGATAATATTGACAGCAAGAGGAGACCAAGTGCCAAAGGATTTAGCCTGTGGTAGCACTGTTACTAAACTTCCTTATAAGAAAGGACTATCAAATCGTATGGTATTAATTGAAACTACTGTGAGCACGAAATACTTATTATTTAAAGATGATTGAGCATATCAACGGCTTTAAGCAGCCAAATGCATTGTATAATTTTACCAATTATTATGTTTTATAGGCCCCACTCTGCAAATATGAAGACGATGAAAACGTGATTTCAGGCCTGGAGGAAACAGCCTCGGGCTTATCAATTTCCTTTGATGACTGTTATATTACCAATGATTTTAGTATGATTGGGAAGTTACCCTGTAGGTTTATAAAACTGCCAAGAGTTACTCCGGGCTGGTTCCTTCATTCGAATATTCCCTTTGCGAGGAAGCCGGTCAAAATTGGCGGTGATGTGCCTGTAGCAGTGTCAGCTTGGCCAACTTTAATGCGAAGATATCCCTACCGTAAGTCATTGACTGTTTTCATGATGATTAATTATATCTATATGCAATACCTATACTTGTTTTTTGATGGTTAACTTTCAGTTATTTCCTTTTTCAGAGTTAGTAGCCAGTAATATTAGTTACGGCAGCACAATAAGTGCCTGCTTGATAGCCAAAGCAAGTAAGTTTAGTATTGACGAGATGGATACGTTGGTGAAACTAATTCCCAAACAATTACAGACGCTAGAAAGAGTGGTTTGCCAACAAGGTACGATGAATGCTCAAGACTTTGATATACTTCGGACACGAACCAGCCACATTTGCCTACATAATGCAAAGTGAGATATGGCAATGTCTCTGAATTAATGATTTTACACATTAATTAACTATATTTTTTGTACTATGAATAATAAATCAGGGCCGTGGCATCAAAAATAAACCTGGGGTGACAAACTGGCATTACATATGGCAGTCATCTTGGATTATTATATAAATAACACCGATAATTTACATATGCTAATGTACGGCGTTTACGAATAACTGTTTATTCTTTTTTCATAACTTTTATTACATTTTTTAAAGAGGTTCTTTTTAATTATTTACTTTTTGGGCGTTTATTCCCAGGATTTTAACTTGTGTACTAGACACTCATAGGAGCACTTTCGTTACAGTGATGCTATTACACCTAATTTTCAACTGTCGTTGCATTGTTATATACAATTCTTGTTCTCCGAAAGACATTGTGTCCTTCCAACGAGATTCTAGTCCAAATCAATGCCAAGCTAATTGAAGATAGCGCAAATTTGTAAATTTGGGGAATGTAGCTAGAAATTCTCTCAATTAAAAAAACCTTTTGATTTTTAAAACCTTTTCTCTATAAAAGTCTTTAAATTTTAGTAACAACAAAACTATAACTGATGATAAGAAAAAATCATTTTTCTAGGGGGAACTACGTTGCCTTGTACAATTTTGAAAATTGCGATTTGGTTTCATTGAATGAATACAAAACTTTACAACGA
>JAQGAK010000845.1:0-50231 GCA_034696945.1 Lipothrix lubbocki | reverse complement strand
TATGTGTGGGTACGTATGTGGACTGTGAGCATACAGTAGTGGATAAAGAGTATAGTAATGAAAAGGTACCCCGCTGTCATCGGACGCCTCCTGCGCCCACCACATTTGTTTGGCACGAGCTGAGCTAACCGTGGGAACGAGTTGCGAAGCTTCTCCCACGCTGGCTTCCGTATCATCATCAGTCGCCGTCCGTAAAAGTATTGTGTATACACATATGACGTATGTACTCCTGCCCACATGTACTTTATATGGATGTAAGTACATGTAAATATAGGGTGTGTTGTAAAGGCAGACACACACACAATAGTCAATTGAACCTCGCTCTCTGATAATATTGCGCTCAGTCAGGCCTTTTTACCACATGCCACATGTGCATGTCTCCAATGTTCATGTAATATAAAGGACGACCCAATGTACTTGTAATGTATAGAAGCAAATGATGTGTATATGTGGCAATGCATACTTTATTATTACACTCTTGTCCGCAATCAGTACTTGAACTAAAAGTAGTCTCCCGTATAAATTCAACCCTATTTAACCTTTACACAGTATACATATGTCTGTACATGTATGTCGCACTTCTGTACTAAAACATCTATTGACACTCTACGGTATATGGAGTCTGTACTTGTACACTGCATACTTTTTACAGATGGTCTCAACATGAGTAAACAAAATACCAAAGAATGGAATACCTGTGATCATGTGAATTCATCTGGTCCTCTACCGATTTGCCTTCACTCTTTCAAGAATTTCCTCGTTGTTAAAAACCAATTGTTACGCTCCTTCGTACAAACTACTTACCTACGTATATCTATCTTGTATACCTCCCTCAAAAGGCTTCCTAATCTCACTTCCTTAGATTCTATTAAGCTCATTACTTTTATTCATTGCCTTCTCAGTTTCAACGGGCTTGGAATTATCATACATTTGTGTCTTACTTTGCTAATGATAACTCCTACTTCGTAACGTCTCAAACTGACTTTTCTTATGTTTCTAGTTTTCACTTATTACAATGATAGATATGATGCTTAAAGATATTGTTATTACTTCTAGCTTTCAGTTCTTTCTGCGAGGAGCATTCTTTGATTTGAGTTTATTAACCAACCATAATGGTTGGCGTTAAATTGGCGACAATTGTGTTGAAAAATTCAATCGTACATCTAGTCTAAAAGATATTTTGGTATTGTAAAATGTCTTGAACGTGGTGCTGAGTACAAAAATTGAAGCCAAAATTCTGCATTTACTAGTAACGATTTCATGCGTCTTAGACGTCTGTGTTAGCATGTGCATCTTTGAAAATTCGATAAATGTGTCAGAATAGTTAACCCTTTTACCTCATCATTTAGGAGACAGCAACATCTCCGATACTCTAGCCCTAATATCTTAGTTTCTTTACATCGTAATGGTCCTTAATGAGATGCAAAGGCACGTCTATAAAATCCAAAACATTGTTAATCATACGAATACATAGTGTAGGACTGGGAAAGTTGACTTGCATAGCATTAACATGCGTGATAGTGCGACTGTGAGATCAATTTGGAGTGTAAACGGACATGAGTATGATATGATCGTGTTCTTCTAAGGTACAGAAGTGTACTACTACATTGAGAGTAATGAGAAACAATTTAGGTCTAAAATGATATTTTTTATTGTTCACTGTTGTATCTCCTCTGGCTCGGCAAGGTTGTAATAAAAAGACGAGAACAGGGGAATAAAAAGCTACTAATTTTCTAAATTATGCAGTCGTAGTAAACTTTTTTTCTTGTTAAAAGGAGAAACTTTTTCTCAGAGACTGAGCTGAATGCAACAATGCATATAACGGTCCATAAACCATGAGAAGTGGAAAAAGCACCGCCTTGCGCTTCTTATTGATGATATTTAGTACGTATTATGAAATAAAAATATGAAAAGAAAGTTAACAATAAAGAGTTTTTACTACATATATATTATTGAAGGGGTTTTTCACATATTCCTTATATATCTCAGAACGAAAAGAGCACTTGAACCACCCTGAATAATTTGTGAAGGAGTTGGGAAGAAAGGGTATATAAATACAATATTATATATAAATAGAATTAAATCTTTGCTTCTTGATTTGTACAAAGTATACAAAGTATGTCAATTCCCATGAAAAACATTATACTTGATACTACTGCCACAAATAAAACGGAGGTATACAAATATAAACCATTTTAAAATTGAACAAAAGTAACTGTGCAGGTACATAGTTGAAAAGTGTTTTAGATCTTGTTCTATATTTAAGCTTTTTTGTGCAATGGAGTATATATATATATACAAATAAAATAGAAAATCAGAGAAAAGAAAAACCTTTCATGGTTAATTTCAAGACATGTAATAATATTCCATGTCATGCACGGTTTTTTAGACACAAATGCTGGTTAATCGTGTATTCTCTCCTTTCGGATCATATAATAATCATGAAGGATGGAATAATATAAAATCACATAAACTGTATACACTCGTATATACTATGCTTACATGGATTAGTTCATATAAAAAGAGCCCAATAAGATTGTAGGAGGTTCTTCATCACGTATGCGGGAAAGCTAGAAGTATAAGGGTTCTTTTGTACGTGTCTAAACGTTTTCTTTAGATATTATACATATAAGGATTACTCAGTTTTGTGTACACTTTTCGGTTCATATACTCCAAAAATATAAATCGATGGCAGTGTAAGGTGAGCATATAGAGGTTTCTCCAGTAAAATACGTTTTTTCTCCCTTCCATCTTCCGTAACGAAGTCCAAAGTAGTGTTTTGGGTTATACTTTTAGTGACACGAGCAGGTGTTCCAACTCAGTGGTTCCTTGTTGTTTGAAAAGAAATGTAAATCCTCGGCAGTAGTGTCTGCATTTAGACCAGCGACATGTTCCAGCATGTATATGAACAAGCTCAAGCAGGACAGACGCGGAGATGAAATCCTGAGATAGTGGAAAGTTGTATTCAATAACAGAGCTAAACTACCACTAGTCGGGTTCCCTCCAAAACGCTATAAATATAAAAGAACTAATGTCCATTTACAGTACACAAACCCCGTACAACCACTGTGTGATGAAGATGATGATGAGCGTGGGACGAACGAGACCCAGAAACATTTTTTTCTCTCCAGTCGCTCTTAAGTCTCTATTTTACAAGTCAAAAACGTATGAGGGGTCTTGTAATACGAGATCTTGGGAAACAGAGACCAAACACATGCAAGACACGAACTGGGAGAAATCTCAACCTAGCGTCAACACACTGCCCGGCACAATCTCAACCTCAGCTCTGTATTCTTTGCCTTCTTTACATTAAAACTTTTGTACATACTTCCCTATTCTCACTGCATTCTCATTTGTGAACATAATAGGTACATATTTACCATCTACAGTTTATATTCTTGTATACATATACATCGAATTTTCTTTTCTTGACTCATGCCTTTTATCTACTTATAAAAACTTCCAAACTACATTAAAATCGTTCTTAGATGGAAATGTGTAAGAAAAATACAAAAGATGCTTTGTCAATATCCAAAAACCAAAACGTTCTCAGCGATTTACGCCGGATTGAGGGAACTGTTCAAGACATTGCTATTTTTTCCTATTTTCATTATCTAACCTATTTCTTATCGTTTCCCCCTTTTTATCCTCTATTTATTGAACGACATTATGCTTTCTCTCCCTACAACCCCGCTTTTTACTTCTTTTTACACATTCAGTTACATATTCCGTCTTTTTACACATACCCACATATAAAAATATTCTCATTCCCATAATTTTTTATTGCTTCTAGTATAACCATCGGCATGGAAAATAGCTTTTCATCCCACAAGGCTTGTTGCCTGCTCCTGCACTACAAGATAATCTCCACGGGTACATAAATTCGGACTGAAGATAAAACAAGAATGTTTTAGCCTTTATGACTGTCGTAAACATTGAGTTTGCCCTATGACCCCTAAGAGCATAAAATCTTGACGCATTTGGGAAAATCAATGTGGGACTCTTACAGTCCTGACAGTATTGAGAAAATTCTTCTGAACGCAACGCACTGAAAAAGTTGGGCATAGAAAAAATTAGTAAAAAGAAGGAAAAGCTTTGACCCGTAAAGTTCAAATCAAACGCCTTTCAAACTTACAACTCCTGGTATATGTTAGTTTGGCAGAAAAACTCAATTCTCCTAGTTCTCATATCAAAGATTTTCTTGGTTCACTCCGACGCACTTGATCCGCTCACACTTGACACAGAGCTTAAAAGCTATCAAGAATATTGTTGTTGAATGACTTAGGGAAAGAGATTTCTTGAGTACTTATGAGTCATAAACATTTAGATTAAATCCATCTAAAGTTACTGTGGGTTTAGATTTTAAACCCATAAGTGACATTATCTAAATCATAGAATGCAGAAAATTATGAAAGTCTTGCTGGCTGATTAAAGAATACTTTGCAGTCATCAAGTTTGGGTTAGTTTTCTCTGTAAAAATCGACGTTCAAAATGTTGGTTGCAGCAGAATAAATAGTTTAAAAAAGTCATTTCCTAGAGTAACATATGCAGAGAATCAATAAAAACTGTAACATCAGTTGACTTTTCTCATTTTTCGGGGCGAAAACATTCACCGGGGTAACTTTACAAAGTTTGTGCACAATGCACTTGATTGAATAAAATAAAGAACTATATACCAACATACTTTTTCGACTGCTTAGCATTAATATATTTTCTGTTCGTTTGTAATGCCAGAACATACGAAAAACATACTGACAATTAGGCTATACTTATATCAGTATCATAACAAGCACATGCAAACTGTGCCAATATATGCTCTCATCCGTAACAATATGCATGTCATAGTATTGCAATAAAGAATGCATCCCCTCAAGAACAATATACATACGAACCTCCACCGTAACAAACCAGATCTCTTGCTAAACAATATGCATTGTCCACATATGCAGTCTGATTAAATTCAATATTGATATGGAGAAGTCCCTTGGGCCAAGGGGTTGGATATCTGTATCTGACGATATAAAGATAACTATCTGGATTCAGCAGTGAACTATAAAGTCAGCTACCCCTGGGACGATGAAATGATCAAGGGTAGTATTTTTGGTGGTACATATATACACTATTATAGTAGTATGTATGTAGTTCTAATGTGCATATGCTTGTATGTATTACAGATGCATTTATAATGTATTGCACATATACACACGCTCCCTTAATATAGAAAAGGGTTCCTTTATTTCACATGCATTATGCAGTCCTCCCGGCTTGTCTGGTCGTTCGTGTTAAGTTCTAGGAGAGCAAGGGAAGAACGTCGGCCGGTCGGAAGGTTCAGCCGTGGTCTTGTCATATGTACGGTCATAATAGTAAGTGTGCTCGGCGCACCACCTGACACGTTCCAGAGCCGAAAGCTTGAAGGCTCCGGTAGTATATAAAGGCTGGGACAGTGGTCCCCCTCTTGAACATTCCAAAGCCGACGTTCTCACGAGAACCATCGTTCTACCTTCCCGTATAATATATTTCCTTCAAAGACCTCACCATTACAAAAAACCTTTGTGCTTAAAGAATTTTGGAGCAAAAAATACAAGAGTGGATCTTGCTCTCGTCCCCGTTTATTTACACACATTCAACATTCAGTTGGTCGAGAACCTCGTAAGAGCGAACAAGTCTATTCGAGTTCCTTCTTTCAGAAATTACCACTATATACCAAGACGCGAGTTATTCTTACTTGTCAAATATATCTCTTGAAATCATGTGCCGAATCAACGCCATGGAGTTTAACGTACAATCTGACGTTACTGGAGCTGGAACCGGTACCGTTCCGGCTTTTAATCTTCGTCAACATTCCAAATCGGTAAGTGATTTATTTGTTATCATTATTTGGCAGTTTTAAGTTGTTACATACTTAGAGCAATGCAGATAGCAGGAGATTTAAACTATTTAAAAAATCGTAATATTTTAAGTCTATTACATTGCCAGTTTCTGATCTATATTATTGAATTAAGAAATTAAATTATATAGCAGTAATTATACAAGATTTTTGATGGTGATGTTGAATTTACTTATAGTTAAAAGTTAAAATACGCCCAAAATAATTAAATAACAACTTAAAGAAGAAAGTTTAAAAAAATTGAGTCATTACAGTATAGAACACAGAAATTGTGTAAGCATATAGGAATGACATTTGGAACATCACGAACTATTGACTTATGAATTGAATTTTTTTCGTTTTGCAGACATTCCGGTTGAGTCCATTCCGTAAAGTAGCTAAGTCAGCTCGGATCAATCTTAATCGTTACTGGGGACTCCTGAGTCAATCATCCTTCGCCAAGCCAGTGGCAATGGTATCCACGCAGGACTTCTCCATTGAAGAGGAACAGAATCGAGTCAATGAAATGTTGGAAGCCCAAGCTGCTGCAGCAGTGATTGACAACGAGCGTAATTCCGAATACGAAAATTCCCCGCAATTCCAGCGCTATCACAGCTACCAACTCCACTCGTCTTTGAATTCCTCTAGGGCATCTTTGAACTTCTCCGAATACTCCGACGTTCTCAGCAGCCAAGGTTCCCTGGACCTATAAATCCCTGCCCCACTACACTATCAACAGTGATCGATATACATTTGTAATTAATATTGTATATAAACAAATATCCAATTATTATTTATCAAATTTCTATACAACCAACCCTGTGATATCAATAGTTTTTACGTTATGAAATCAGTTTTTTAAATCAATATCGTTAATTTATTTGACAATTATTTAATCATTCAATCAAGAAACCTTGGAGAGTTTGAACTCATCTTTCTATTATTGTCTGAATCACTTATTTAAACTATAATTTAATAACTACTGATTAATCATTTTATATTAATTTAATCATTTTGAATTTATTTAATCAATGCAAACTAACTGACAATGCAAATAACTTATATGTTCAAGTCTTATTACTTATTAAGCAAACACACAGAGCTGTCAAGTTTAAAACAATTAATTTATATAGTAGTTTTGTGTAACAAAAACTTACAATTTAGAAAAAAAATCAAACATTAGCGAAATTGTTTTCTCCTTTCCCACGCTCTTCCGTAATATTTGTACATAACGCATCGACAACAGTACGTATATTATTAAAAAGAATTCCAGATTTAAACCACTTGAAAACCACTTTTTTGGCATAAGTTACTTTTCTGGTTGTTCATATGGCATGCTTATTTACGAAGAAGCTCGCGTTAGTACTCACCATTGTATTGCATAATCTGAAACACATACATTTCATACTCGGACAAACTATTGCTGGAGTAAAAGAAATCTTATATTTATTATTGTTAGCATACCATATTCACATTTACAAAGCTAATGAAATATATTTCGCATCCCTAAATATTGATACCCAGGCCATCAAAATAACAACGACTCAGTTAAACTTGAATGGAGCACGTCCGTAATTCAGTCATTTTTTATCCCAAAACAACTACTCTGACAGAAGCTTACAATATGTATTTTATGTGCTTGGAGTACGTACTTTATAAGCTTGTAGTATATACTTTATTAGCTTGTAGTATGTACTTTATAAGTTTGTAGTATGTACTTTATAAGCTTGTAGTATGTACTTTATAAGCTTGTAGTATGTATTTATCCTTCCAACATGCATTTACACAAGTTTGCAATATATATTTATGTATTTATAAGATCCATTGAGAATCTCGCTTAAGGAACACTTGTGCGCATCTAAGCTCCTGCTGTTACGAAAGGATATTCTGCAAATACTTTTACACAGACCGGTTTCATCATTAAAAAGAAGTAAGGCAGTAATTTTTGCAAGAATATTCACTTCCACATCTTCTGTAAATACTTGTTTAGCACATTGTACATAGTAATGGAGCGTTTGTGCAGAAGGTGGAATTAATATGTGTTTAAAAAATTATTGGAAATAGACACTTGCATCAGTAATAATACGAGCTCGCGAGCGTGGGAAACTATTTTCACGACAGATGGTAACCTGCGAGTATTCGGTACAATGAGACATTCCAACGATTTTCACAGGTCATTTTCACTCTTTTTCAACCTCACCTTATTTTTCTTTAATAAGTTTCATTCAAGACATTGTTTTTTAAAATCCTTGGTATTTTATGCTTTTATGTATAACACATACGTATATGTGAATTTGTATAATATATAACTTTCATATATTTAAACAGATGTATAGGTAAGTTTATTTATTCGCTTCATACACAAACATCTCGATTGCACGTATCTTGTCATCAGTATCTGATTATTAGTATTCGCAAACATATTTTATTTATTTTATTACTTACAACGATTTCAATCTTGAAAATACTTTTCGCTTAAAGCGCTTGTTGTGTAAAGTTTGTATGAAATGACTTGCATAGTTTTGATATTTGTGAACTTGCTTTTGCTTTCATGTTTGACTTGGGAATTGACTTATTATCTTCTCGATGAAATCATTCGGGGCTTTATATTCATAAATTATGTAAAAATTCACCTTTTACCTTGTAAATGTTAATGCTAAAATAATTTCTGCATAAAATCAAGTATCCTCATGCGATACTGATATGATCATGCTTATATATGTAATTTATGTATTCAAGATATCAACTACAAATCGTTGTTTAAAAAAATTTATACATTAATTCCTTAATTATACGTTACACGTATCTACACATTCCATGATATAGAAATCATAATATAGTCTTGGGAAAAAATCTTCAGTGTCCACATTTTTTTGCTTACTTCAACGAATGTCATAAGAAAATATTATTTATTTATTTATATTATTTTTTTTACAATATATTCATGTATTTATTTATATTATTTATTTATGGAATGTATATGTATTTATTTACTTATTATTATTTGGGCATTTTATATGTTTATATATTATTTGCGTTTATATTTGACTATGTTACATTTTAATCAGTCACTTTTTGTATGAACATCAACGTGAATAGGGAAACCCTTGGCCTGACAATCGAGAAATCGAAGCCGACGAGCATAAACCACACCAAAACTGAAAGTTTTACCAAGGAAAGCAGGAAGTAATCATCTTGTTTCCCACTTATTACGGTTCTTTATAGCAAACCAAATCCTTAAATTGGTCATAGGATTTTTAGTGTGTATTATTTGTAACCTGCCTATTGATTATTAATACAATAATATTCCTGTAAAATCTGTACGTACATCATTTTTGAACAATTAAGCTACATTTCTAGAACTTGTTACATATATCTATATGTTATAGAATCTTCACTAAATGTTTATTCTATTATTTGAAAACTGGAGATAAGATTCGACGCGATCGTTTCCTTAAAAAACATTTTGAGTACACATAGATACATCTAAGGCAATCTTAGCTACATATAATGGTTTACTTATTATATTACCATTAAAACCATAAACACAAAGACATGACCAGGTTTGAAAATATTATGGGCTTTGGGTAATTTTCTTTTGAGTCTGAAACGAAATCCCTCCATTCTTCCGCAGTGATTACAGAGATAAGTATCATTTTGCCATCGTTTCTTCTTGTTCGGACCCAAGTGTTATTCTACAACTCATATACAAAGTCTCTGGAAATCGGTAACTATATAACGTGACGACCGTTTTTTCGTCGCCTTCGTTCCGCCTGAACTTACGTCCAAATTTACAAAAAGAAACATACATAATCAATATGTATTTATAACAAGGAAGATATTTGTTATAAATATAAGCGCCTTATTGTGTATCATCCTCGGTGAGCAGTAAAACTTAAGTAGCGCCGTACCAACGCTAGGTAATTGTAAATTGCAGCAACAATAGAACATTTTATAGTTACAATTTCACAACAATCTTCTTCTAAACTCATATACAAGCTTGTGTGTACCGTAGTAAGTATTAATGCTGCTTTAAAGGATATGGTAGATGAGTGTCTGAGAACGTGTGTTCACACACAAAAGCCAATAATGACTGGCTCTCGTGTGTACACGAAGCATTGGACATGTCAATAATGGATGATCCTTTCTATACGGTTTATACGCTCTTCTATGGATTTTCACTGGACATTTTAGCGAAAAAATGAAAAAGGTCTCGGTAAGTTTTCCGCTCCTCTCAACCTCAACCATCCATGGCAAAAGAATATTTTTCGGCGCTTACAGTGAAATCGCTCTGACTCGCTCAACCACGTCGAATGTATTGTCATCTTTTCCTTTCCTGTGGGTTCAATATGGTCATTCCAGTTCTCAGCATAGCCATAAAAGTTTATCTGCATTTAACAACACTAGCCAAATAGTACTAAACATTCATCGTCCAGAAGCTTAGAATTTTCATGAACTTTGTGCTAAACATGTAGCTTTAATGCATAAGAATTTATTTTAATGTAATAAGAATCTTAGTATACAATTTTCATATATGGATGTCCTCTCATGCTTTTCATATATGTGAGCTATATTTACGCCCGTATTTACCGCCATGCGGTTGTGCATAAGTGTTTTCGGACCCAAGTTGGTGGGTTTCTTCGTGGTGGATAATAATAATAACAAGGAATAATAATGCGTGCATGCACGGCTAAATGAGCTCACAAAACAGGGAATAACAATGAGGGAAATCCAAGACGGAGATGTTTCCTTTTTACCTAACAATCAATACAACAATCATCCAGGAAAATACTAAAGTAGACGTTCCCAATTTACTAGTTAACATCTCTTGTGTACTCCAAATT
Source organism: Lipothrix lubbocki (assembly GCA_034696945.1). Taxonomy (NCBI): domain Eukaryota; kingdom Metazoa; phylum Arthropoda; class Collembola; order Symphypleona; family Sminthuridae; genus Lipothrix; species Lipothrix lubbocki. Next base: position 39,521 of record JAQGAK010000845.1, on the reverse strand, counting down.
TTGGAACACTACTCATACCATTATATTGAGGTACGGAGCTATAAACCATGTTTTCGGGCTGTAGAATATATAAATATGCATGTCAACGATCCATCACATTACGTCTGGTTTAGTCACAAGAACTACAGCACAGCAGCGCCTGGAAACACTAAAGCAGATATGTCAAGATCGTTGAAAATCTGAAATAAGATTTTATACAAATATCGAAGTACAGATAAAGAGATTACCGAAGTGAATAAACATGGTGGTTAAGATCGCTAATTGAAATATATATACAATGGTGTAAATTATTAAGATGTTTTAACTATATGAGTTATTTTATTGTTGATTTCATTTTACGTACTTATTTTATTCATATATTTACAAGTAAATTTGTTATTAATAAATTATAATGTACCATCCATTTGTATATTGCATTTATATTTCAATTTTATTTATTTGCAACAAATGTCATAGTAGTTAATAATAATGTGGTATATTATATTGAGATTCACGCGAAACAACTCTATGAGTATGAATTTATTCATTTTGCAAAATATTACTATCCCCACAAAATAGAATGTGTAGATATGTAAATTGTATTGTATGTTACAAACATATGCAATAATGGAAATGGGGGATTAAAAGACGAGCATGAATCTTTAAAAGAGAGCTCATATTTAAAACGGTGAAAAATTGTAAGCAGATCTTGTAAAATTTAGTGAATACTACCAAGGTATTAGAAAATAATTACAAAAATTGCAAATATAATCTATAATGTTATCCACTTTAAAAGTAGAATTTAGTTCAAATGTCAAGAATGTTTGGTAGGATTGTAATACACAACATTCTATACCTTGAATGCTATAAAAGAAAGTACGGAGGTTGGCAAGGAGTGGTTTGGTTTTATATTTCTATAGCATCAATAATTTTGGTAAAATCTCTACCAAAAGTGCAATGCATGATTTGATGTGAATAATAAGCTAAAATAGTTTGTGCTTGTAACACGTTCGGAAGCTATAACTCGATTACAGTATGCACGGGACAACAATGAGCTCGAGCTAGTTGGTAATCGCTGTTCCTTCAAAGTGTGTTAAAGTTTACCGAAGTATTGTGTTACTAATGGTGGAGTAATGAAAGGCGCAAGGATTCCCTTTGACAATAAATTGGAGGAGCAGTCTGAAAATTGTTCTGTTCTGTCCTTTTAGTAGCATTCTCCTCTCATGGCCTACGTTAACAATGATCGCGTTGCCTACAATCACAATGCTGACACTATACTCTGTACTTAACAATAAGTTAACGTTGCTTACACAAACAATGTTAATGCTTTTTCAGTGTTATAGAGCTTTTTCTTGAGTATATTCACAATATGTTTTAAAGTTTGCTTGTTATTTGCTTCTTCAGTGACAACGTTAAAGTCTGCTTCTATACAATTTGCTGTGTAAAGTTGCCTGTATACTCACAATGCTGTTTTGCTTGTACACTCACAATGTTCGTTGACTATGCACTTAACAATATCTTAAGGTTAACTTACGCGCCTTCAAAGCCTATAAACAACGTTTGTTACTCATCACACCAACAACGGAAGGCTTGCTCTTACAATCTTATTATTTCGTCTGTTTGAAAATGACCAAGAATCTTATTCTCAGCATCTTAAGGATATTTGTTTCGCCTTTCCCACATTAAGTGCCAAGATATGGGCACTGTAACACGTGTATGACCGTGTCAGATGCAGTTAGGCTATGAGTGTAGGTCTACGGATTTCCATTCCATTCTTATCCTATTATCATATTACAAATAAAAATTTTCTATTCTTAATTTTAGTATAAAGGGCTAAATGATTTTTAAGTGTTTGTGTCAACCGAAATCCAATGCCAGATTTTCATTTAAGAAATATAGCTGGTTTTCATTTAAAAATCCTTGGGGACGAAGAAAACTACTAGCATACAAAGCCTGCCATGTCCTGCTCCAAGTTGTTTTGTGTAGTTTTGAAAACTCTTTTGCACAAGTAACTTACCGCTTGATAAATATTTGCTCATCTTTCATGTTTTGTACGTTGTTGTAGCTCGCATGTTCTTTCCGAAAAGCCTTTTCGGAATAAACGAACATGTTGACCGAGAATTGGAGGTAACTTGGAGAGCATCTGCAAATAACATTGTTGTAGATTTCTAAGAGTAATAATAACTGGATTGTGTTGTTTACGATGTTCGTTTCTCGAGAAAAAAGTTATTCCAAAGTTAACGATGTGCTTAATTATATGACGGAGAAAAGTTAACGGCTCTTAGAATATAAATAAATAAAATTCGATACGAAATTTCAAAATTTGACCAACCATTTAAAACGTGAAAAGATAGTTCAGAAAGCAGGGAAAACGCAACAGCTATGTATAACAAACTCAATTACATCATTGTAAACACTTGGCAGATTGTTACATTGTACCCCATAATTTCACATTTAAACTTGATCTTTTGACGCTTTTTGATTTTCTTCTTTGTAACCATCAGGCCCGTGTAGAATCAAGTATATATCTCAAAAAGTTAAAAGAGGACAAAAGGTCCCAGCAGACACTTCTCTTAGGCATCGCATTATTTTTATGGTTATCTCCGTAAAATTTGGTGTAGGAAGCTCTGGCTTACACATGAATGCAGGAAAATCATATACTTGAATGTATGTATCAATATACAAGTACAAACTCGTAACTGTAATTCCAAACCGTATTAGTCTATTGTGAGCATCCCTTGTGCCAAAACACGTTGATAAACATAGCAAATGAAAAGGAAAGGCTCATCACTTACCTCACACTAACAAAGTGACCAAGTGGCCAACAAGAGAAAAGCTCGTTGGTATGAACTGACAAAGAAAATAAGAATACAGGAGAAGATCGTAGAAGGAGCTTTGAAAATGAAACAAAACGACTTTTCCTCATCCCCACATCCTTTGTACAGAGAAAATGACCCAAAAGAGGAGAAGACTCAAGAGAGATAATTGATGGCCTGCGTACACCTCGATAGTGTCTGAGCAGTCGATATTTACCTTTTCTTATTGTATATATGTATATTATGTGTATGTATATGCAGCTTAAGGTATATGAGTAGAACAAGCCTGTTACAAGAGCTCTTGTCGTCATTACTTTTAACTTTAAAGGTTCAAGCCTCGTTTTTGCCTCTTGTCATGATGATGATCCTTCAGACTTTATGTATAACGTGTGTAATGTACTTAAAAGCTTCAAAACTCATGGCAAGCTTTGATCTATAGCTAAGGCATAGTCTAATCTAATCTGTAATTGTCATGTGCTAACAACGTAAATGGTCGTTTCTAATGTATTGCTATATACCTCCATCCACACATACATAGATACTCAAAAGGCGCTAAATTGTAAGGTAATACTTGGACCTTCAGTAACCTTTCCTATATGTATTTCAATACATAGGAATAGCCTCTGTAATAGAGGATCTATACCTAATATAATAAGAGAGTGCTAGCAGGCGTAAATGTGAACTGCTCAATAGTTCCATAATGTGTCAAGTAATATAACCAATAAATACAGACGTGAATACAGTCTTTTCTAAATGGCTTTAGTACCTTTTTTCTGCTCTTACACAAGGATGGACCACTGAACAGTAACTATTATTAACATGGTCGTCTTCGTCCAATTTACTTTTCAAATTCAAAAGTTTTCAATATATTATCTGGTACACGTACATATATCTATCTACATGTACCTCATTTTTAGCTTAGCTTACTGCTTACTTAAAAAATTACTACCTATATTTATATTATAGCTTTCAGTAAATAATACATTTTCTCATATATCCCCTATAGATAATATATGCATACATATGTATAAATAAGTATGTGTCATCCCAGATTTATATAACTTACAAGTTAAGCAATGTATAAACATACATATTCACTGTTCCTTTCTCCGAGATCTTTTGTAAAACACGGATGACTCATACCTACCTGGCAGTACCTCCAACATTTCAGGAAACTGTGAGTATCTTGTGGAAAAACAGGGAACGCACACGCAACAATCAACAAAAGCTTATTGCCTATTTTTCAGTTCGGGAAGATAATCACAATACGTGAAACCTAGGTAATACACTAACATGCATACAAAGCTGCACATGACTGCGAGTTCGTAATAAAAGGAAATCCACCTTTTCTCAATCACTTCCAACAGATTAGATGAATGGTGAATAGGAAGGCGGGCGGGCTAGAGTGCGGGCGGGTTCGAGGTTCTAACCTCTCTCACAATTTTTTCCACCCACTACTCTTAATAGCGTTGTTGCGAAGTGAAATAGGAAATGGCTTGTACAATATAAGTATCTTCAGAGCAGTATGTATCTGTATTTTCGATATCGGCATTATATAGCTCTATGTAGATATCTATAGTACCTACGGATGTTTGAAAATTTGTGTGGTGCTATGTAATCTTCATGGTGTTGCCTTCTGTGCAGTTAACTTTGCAGGTCCACCGTGGAATAATAGAGCGCCGGGGCTTCAACACACTATGGAGATAATAATAATGGTCAGACTTGGGTCAGAGCATTATAATAACATTGAGCTGGTAGGTTTGTGTCTATGTGAGTTACATATACTGAAGTTCTGAAATCTATGCGGTCCTACCTATGGGGTTCCCACTCCTCATTATTGAGGCAAACCACCTTTACCGATTTGACCTGGGCGGTGCTGTCAGGGTGGCAGGAAGTCCCTGAAGGTTGGTCACCACTTATTGCCTTTCAAACCGTTGAGAGATGAATGTTATTCAATGTAGAATTACTATTAACCATCAAATAACTAAACTAGTTCCGTATGTGAAGTTCCCCAAAAGTTAAAATTACCTACATTGCATTTATTATTACAATGCCTAGGTGTTGCAAAGCCAGTAGCCTTTAGAATATGTATCATACCTACAATATATGTATTAGCATATGTATTTGGCCTATGGAACATTTATAAAGTAACGTTTATAATGTAGGCTACTGTTGTTAGAAGCTTAGAAGCCAAAGCTTATGACACGCCCTGTGGAGGGAAAATCTCAGAAATCTTTTGAGTGCTTTTAATTCAATCGATTTTCCAAAAAAGACCTAAGGCTTTTATAACATTTATACCGAGTAATCTTTTGTGAATGTCAAGCTTTTTGCCATTTCCGATTCCAGTCTTCCGAATGTAACAATAGGCACTCCTCTAGCTCCAACCAGCGTTTTGCCTCTTTTCGGGACTTTATCCCTCTTTGTCAGAAGTCATGTATAATATCAAATGCTAAGATGATGACAAATAGCTGGAAGTTTTAAAGAACTTGCGGAAGTAGGGCATTTTACAGAATTGCAGAGATCCATGCAAAGAAGAAGAAAGGAAATAAACTATACCTACTACATACACAAGTTGTTCCCTATTGTTCCATTCCTGTATCATCGTGCAATAGTTCTGTTGAATTATTTTAGGAAGTAACGCTGGATGCCCTCGTACAAAGACGTCAGGCTAACAAGGAAGTGTGGATTTCAGGAAATTCACTGAAAAACATTATTCTTTTTAGTGGTCCAATATAACTTCTATCTGTACTTCAACGTACGTTTCTATATGCCCATCCCTGTATTTCACCGTTCTTGAATACTCCAAAATAATTCAAAGGAGGATGAATAATTCAAAAAAACGCAATTATTTTCACTATTTGGAAGATGAAGGAGGAGAAGCATCTCCCTTGTGAGATTCGAATGAGTCCCGCTGGCTAACCTAACACCCGGCAAACATCTAGAAAGAACAAACGCTAAGCAATAATCATTAGTCTATACACTGCTTATTCCAAAGGCTTCCAAAAGCTTGATGTATTCCGATGTTCATGTTACAAGGCCATGAAGCATTCATTATATGAGTGCCCAAGAGAAATCTATCATCGTAGCCATTAAATTAAACACACATTTCCATTTTTCCTATTTCCCCCGAAATATTACCATGTGGAGGAGCTTATTATGATTACTTATAAGCACTTACTCTAACCATAAATAAGTAAACCATTATTATTTAATACTTGCATAAGCAAATAAGTATAATGCCTTTTGTGTACACATACTATACATGTAACATGCTATATAAGCTGCCACACTATACATGTATATTTAGTATGTAATGTTAAAACTATCAAGTGAAGCTGCGTGTAGTCCGAAGCAGCGTGTGTTTGTAGACAGAGATTATTTAATATAAATAGACAACACCCATGCTTTTGGGGTAAGTTGGAAAGCAATTGTGTTCTGTAGATCATTTTCTGCTTCGATTTAAGCATCCAAGGGATGCCAGGAAAGCTCACGTGCATCGAATATTACCGTATATATGTGCGTACTTTTGCGGATATGCCACAATAAGTATAAACGTATGAATTCATAATTGAATTCCATCCGACAAATAATGAAAAATCTCACGTTGACTTCATCCCCAAATCCATCAATGTAATATACAGGGATCTCTTGGCTCGGGAGTCACTCAATAACAAAATTCCACGTATTCACTTACTATACTACGTTACATATACATTCGTTCAAATACAGACACTCGCTCAGCTCCGCGGTGTATTACATGTGCGTGCCGAGACCATCGACGGCATCCGCCACATTATTATCGTCATCATCATCATAAAAGTCTATCACCCTATGGTGCGTTAGTCTCGATACTCCATCATTTATCCAAGAATCAATTATAACCACATAAACCTCATCAGAGGAGCATGACGTCAAGTGAATCCAATTCAAATCCCTAAAGTCTACTTCCCTTTCAGGGTTTCGGGGAGAGAAAGCAAACAGATCCGAGTACCTTGCTTAGAGTTTATGCACAAATCATACTACAAATGCAGTTTGTACGAAAATAATATCAAATATGCAGTTTGTATCCAAATCGGAGCCAAAACAGAGTTTTGTACCCAATTCATATGAAAATTCTCCCTTATAAATCAAATCGACGACGGTATGGCGGCTTCACGGGGATATTTTATACTTGTATTTGCATGGAAAATGCCCACATTTATATGACAAAACTTGTACCAAACTTTGTAGTGCAGGGTGAACTGGATCGCTAGACAATGCAGGGAGAACATATTTCAGAATGTGCTTGGAAAAAGGACTAATTTGCATTTACACTGGAGGGAGAATCGGAAATGGAAGATGCGCCTAGGAAACGTAAATATCAGAAAATTCTGGCAAAATCCTGAAAACTTCCCCTGCCTCCCCTACAATGTAATGAAAAGATACTGCAGCGATAACAGAGAAATACGAGCTGGAAAAGAGCGTTTTCACCCCAACAAATTATCCCGACGGGCTTTTCTGCTGAATCCCAAACAGTGATAAGCTACAGAGCCCATGTCTTCAAACCCATTAGCTTAATTCGGAGTTTGGAAACCGAACATCGGAGAGCTGGAAATGTTTCATGGCGGGTAATAATAACAGTAATGTCAATATTTAAAAAATATATTTTGAATGTAAGCTGTACTACATTTTCTCAGTTTAAAGCGAAGCGCATTATTTAATGTTCTCATTATTTAGTAGCTGTTACATATTATTTATAAAAACTACGAGATTGATAATAATAGTGATGCACATGAGTATTTCAGCATTAAATATTTAAATGGTTACACTGAAAATTAAAATTAATTCATTTTGTTGCTAAAATTATTACTGAGAATTGTAAATTGAGACTTGAAATTAAGAGTTATGGATTATTAGAGATAGTGTAAGTTAAAATTTCAAATTATTCAGTTCATGAAAAGATTGATAGCTTCCATATGTCTTGTGTTTGTATGAGTGTGTAATTTTAGAATTTCGGTGGGGATTAGTTCTACATACTGGGGGCTTTTGAAGTAATTATAACCTGTGTAGTAAGTGTAAAAATATATTTTTCTTTATATGACACACTTGTGGTTGGTTACTGCCAGTTTCTTGATTACAGAGCATATTTGGGAGGATTTTGAGATTGAGCAGAACACGTTTGTGTCGAGGGGAGGCAATCAACCGCAAAGTAAAATCCATTAATTATCATCATAGTGTTATGAACTCATTTTTTCCTGTGTTTGAAAGCAAATAGTTTTTGAGCATGTGATTGTTGCTTTGCATGCATGCATACTTGTTTTAGTGGCTTGTACTTTTGTAAGCTTATTACATGCATTGTATAATGTGTATAATATAGTCGTGTGGTTGTCACATCCAGCCAAATATGTATTGACTAATGATGGAATTATTGACGATGACTTCCCCTCGTGTAGTCTTGAGGTTTCAGATTATTATATAATTACATATTTGGTGCTATAAGTTACAAGTGTAAAAATAAGAATACATATTTATTCAGCTACTCCTCGATCCTGCTGCTGCGCCTGCATGTCACTGACACATCAATATTTTATGTCATAAAGACTTACAAATGGTTTGTTAGGTTAGGTAATGTCATGTCAGTTCACGTTATATAACATTTATCGCTTCCAGTTGTTTGTTTTACAAGATGAGAAAGCTTTGCTCTCTGGCTGACTGAGATTCTTCGTTGATAATACAATTGACCCCATGCTTTGTTTTCTTTAATCTTTTCAGATTCTTCCCTTGTGGAGTTTTAAGATGATAATCCTCAAAGTCACATACTTCATTATTTATTCCATGTGGCCCTTCTCGGATGATGTCGACACGTTTTCCAGCACTTGAACAGCGCATGGTACCGAAGTTATAACTTTAAAGTGCTTGGCAAAGCATTGGAAATGGGCCGGCGACAGTGGATGAATAAACATAACAATAAAGTGTAGTGGATGGACTACGTAATTACGAAGCAAAACGATTGAAGATTGTTGACGGAGAAGACATTATTTGTTGTGGTAGACGCAGACACGTCGAAGGATTAAATTGCACTTGAAAAAATTCTTTTCGGGCATGCACAACTGCCTTCTTCAGAGCTGAAGACAGACAGTTGTAAACATTTTTGACACTAAAGACAGTACCGTGTGGAACTGAAGACATACACGCATCATTGCATGGAACAGTGGAATTTTAAAACAAGAAGTACAACACGGTGCTGGAGTGTACAGTTAACATAATTATCATGTAGACCAAACACACTTGAAGAAATCAAATCCCGAATGCTATGACACACAGAATACTCTTCAGTTGTCGGACAAGTATGGGAATATGGAGGATCCATAGCAGCAACGTGAAGAAGAGTAACCGTGTAAGAAGTAACAAGAAGGAAATGTAATTGCACCCGAACTTGAAGTAGCAGTTATGTAATAAGTAGCAAAAAAATGAAGGTTCATGATGGAGCGTCATTACTGGCAGGTCTTATTGCATCAACCTAGAAAACTCACCCCCGCATCGTTTATTTTTTCCATGGCACATTTCAAACTGGAAAAAATGAGAGAATTGAGACGAAAAGTGGATGCTTTGCTCTTGCAGCAACTGAGTAAAGGATCAATTTCCTTAATTAGGACCAGGCGTGGAAGAAACCCGTAGACGCTGGTGCTGGTGGAAGTACAGAACCCGATCGCCAACGAAGGGCATAACCTTATAGCTTCTGTGGCATTTCTGGAAGATGTTTGTTAACTGAAAACCTACATAATGTTAGTTTTCTATGTATACACAATGAGTAAGTCTATAAATACATGATACTTCATCGGTCTAAATATATGAAAACAGGAACCTCTATGTAATAATCAACACACGAATGGACAGTGAGTTGAGAAGCAATAAAAACAACCACCGCTCCCGTCTCTTGTTACTTTATATTTTTCGGTTGAAAATCCTTCCTCCAAAAACTTATCAAGTGTTTTAAAGTGTAGCGATAATGAACAAGTGCGACCAGGAGGTAGTAAATTTTAGCCTTCATTTTTCATTTTAGATATAACTTCCTCTATACTGCTAGCATGCAACTCAATCATCAAAGAACTCAATGGGCTTTTTGTTTTTCCTAGCTATGGAATGTCTTCGTTCCCTTAAAAGTTTATATACCTACTACACTTATCGCCGCCGTTGTTTTGACCGGCCTCAGCAATTGCTTTTGTCTGTACAGGCTGTGACTTGTGCAATAATACCTCTGGAATTTGTGACTTCCGACCCGAAACACTCGGTCCGAGTTGTGTAATAACATAGAATTCTTTAATGACCACAGAGTGTGGTTTCTTGTCTTTTTACCGATGAATTGCTATAGATTTTTGTACATTAGCAAACATATTTCAACCCTATTTTGGAGTTTAGTAGTAATCTTGCTTTTGTTCTTGTTTTGAAAGAATTAACTTAAATTCTCATCTACAGAGTGAACTGCAGGAAAGGGCACTGTAAATGGAACTACCATGTATTTAACTCATGTCAATTTTTGGCTCCCTAGTTTTCATCTGATGATTGATGTGGTTATGAAATGCGATCTATCGGCTATTGATCCTCCAGGGAGACAAAACAAGCCAAAAAGCTTTCCCTTGCTTGGCACGTTCTTCAACGGTAGAAACTTCTGCGTTGTTTAATATATGTTCAGTTAAAACCAAGTTGTTAAAAAATTCTCCTTTCAGGACTACCGACGATATATAACGATATTAATCAAGCCTAGACCAGTCAGCGGGGAAAATATTTAAATGATTAATCACTGAACAAAGCTTATGTAGCAGTTTCGAATGATTATTATTGTTGTGAAGCTTGAAGTTATACTTGTGGAGCTTTTTAAAGTTTACTTATCAGTTTGTAAGCTTATTACTTATTCCTCCAAAAGTCCACTAGCAATCGGACCATGGTAGTTATATTGTTATATCAACGTGTTTAAAGATCTGAATAGATATGTACATACACCAAATCTCAATGAAATTATTACCCTGACTTGTCAACCCTTGGCCCGAGTGTAATCCTGTTTCAAAAATAAGAATCTGTAAGTAGACCCTTAGTAATTTCTGGTTGGATTCATGCATGATAATAACTTTCACAAGTGAATATAATTTATTCAAAGGAAACTATGCAGCATGACAGGCGTGTAGTATAGCTGGAGTTTGGAAGATCGGTCAGTGCAGTGGCTCATAAATATTTGTTAGACTGGAGGCTCTCTCTTATTGCTCATTATTTTTATCACACATGCCTACAGATACGCCAGGGCACAAGCTCTTTTCCCTCCTATGGTAATAGGGTCTTTTCGTCCACCATTATCTTCATGATTATTAAGTGAAACATATAAAAATATGTTCGAGGCTCTAAACATGTTAAGGACTCCAAGTACTTTCTATTTGTAACGATTCGGATACTGTAGGATCCAAAACATTTCTGTACATAATACTCCTGTAGAACATAAGCGCTTGCTTATGGCAGGCGTAAAAATGTAGGTACATAATATGTAAACGCAAACAATGAAAAAGGGAAAAAATTCCTTAGGCATTTAAAGCCTTAAAAGATCTCTCTCATCATCTCCGAAGCGTCTCTTGGTGTGTGTCTTCTTGTCTAATTCCCCAACGTGAGATGTTATGTTTGGTCCTGTGCGACGGTGGGCCCTTCAGGGTATTAGGCACGTGTTCCAGTGTACCGAAATTCCCTTCATCATAAAATACAATAGCTCTCATCCCTTCATCTTAAGAGTCCTTTCGGAAAGGATCGCCAGGGATGCTGCAAGATCTTTTTATGTGTAGCTCCGTAGGGATGTGAAGAGTCTGAACCCTTCTCCCTTCTTGGCATGACCTCAGACCTGGGGTTTATCTTCTCTCTTTCTCCATTATGAATCTCATTCCTACCTGTTTGTCATGTGCTTTGTATTTATTTTAATTTCTTCTTTCTTTCACAGTCTCGTGCTCAAACCTCTTTTTTCAATGGTGATGCACATACCTTGTTACTTGTACTGGTGTACTTGTACTAATCGTATGCATATCTATATGTATCGACATGTAAAGAAATATTACACACAATATAACATTGTTTATATACACGGTGTACTTATCTACTCAGGGATAGAATTACAAATCATTACTCACTTCTTGCTTCAATAATTTGTTCCATACCCTTTGAATTTAAGAGATATTAAGCAACCAACGTTTTTGTTCTGCTTTGTTAGAACTTATTATCTGATTGATTCGGACTGCATCTCCACAATGATTTCTTTCCATACCCTCCTAATTACTTTTGCTGTGCTATGGTGATACACATTTGACTATAAATATTATTAATTGTAGTATGGTTTTATTGATTTGCGCGTAGCCCTTTCAATATTCACATAATTATTACTTCAATATTAATTATCAAAAAGTATATAGCATAATAAAGCTGCCAATACCAGATCATGTACTATAACTATTGAAATTAATACAAAAAAAGCAAAACCTGCTGTAGAAATCTTTGGTTGAAGATTCAGGAATAAATCATATATCGGAAGCGTTTTATCACGAGTACAAAAAATCCCGTAAATGAAGACTTAAGACGGATAATTCCAACGGAATTAGAAAAGAAAATTGATACCCATACATGCATTCGACTGAAGATTAGACAGTTAGTCTTTTTCTTCTTTTTGCTATCCCCTACGGTTAATCCTGAAAAGTACACATACAAAGTCCGTACTATAAATTGTGCTATAATGCGGGGAAATGTTTGAAAGAGACAAAACACGCGAGAGTGTATAAGCACATATGTAAGTACCTAGTTGTGTATCTACATATACTTGGCTATGTTATAGAGTGATAATACTATGTGAGCAAAGCACTCTTACTTTATTTATATAAAAGTGACGATGACAGAAAAGGAAGAAAAAGCATTCTATGCTGAGAGTAAAGCAAAGTTTACGCGGGCATTTTCTTATTTTCTTTTGGTTTTGCTTTTGATCCTCAGACATGTACATATTATTTGCATATATGTACATATTAGTATACTAATAAACTATTGAAATGCTTTTTGGCTTTACATTCAAAACGTATGTATGTTTTATGTATTATTCGTGTATAGGAATCCCTCATGTATTTTTCATGTATAGGAATCTTGTATGGGTTAGTCTTGAAATAGGATTCATATGAGTTGTTTGTTAGGAGGGAGGCAAGCCGGCCGCATGGATGCTGGTCTCGTGGGAAAGTTGGTGCAGAACGCGTTCCCACGCAAGGCTCTCCACCTGCCCAACACACGTCTTACGCGAGCAGCCTCACATTTGAACAGCATGTACACAAAGTACTTAATCAGTAATAAGTACTTACTTGATTTTTTTGGCATTTACCCATAGTACTACTGCTGCTGTTGCTTTTTACTCTTTATGTACACAGACGCACCTAATGTTTATTGTTATTTACACACTTATTGTTATTTACTCGTATCACTTAATATACCTTGTACATTTATCTTATCTTGTTGTTTCCCATGCGAAAAATTCTAAACTACCGGGTGAGATCTGTTGTCTTTTATAGAGCCTGCAACTCTCGCAGAGCCGATATGTTAATTTAGTTAAGCAAATACATCATTAGCTATTTACAACATATTTCACATATTTCTTCAAATGATTGATTCTAGTGTTAATCAGTCAAACCATGTATACACAAAGTAAATAGCAATATACTTTTATCGCGTGGAAATTAATTTTGTTTGCAATTCACACGATTCATTCAGGAAAAATCAATAAATGCGACTTTTGATTGTGTGCAAACTGAAATATTACAAATTTATCAGCTATCGATGTGCAAATACTTGTTAGGTCATGGAAATTCGTATGCTGGGTTTGACGTTTGACAATTTGAACAACTTCGGCGACTAATGACGGTTTTATATTCAAGTAGATAATCAATTCCTGGTAATACTTACATTTAGCTTTTCAAGTGATAACGACGCATATTAATTTTTTTTATTTTAGCTCAAAGTTTTAAATAAGAAGTTCGAATATAAATTAGGTCAGCAGATATATAAAAAATCCCAGATACTATAGAATGAACAGATCAGACCTGCTTTTTATGGATGCTTTTTTGTTACACGAATGACCAGCAGACTCGATCGATCTCAAATTGAATTTTTTGTCCCAATGATTGACATATTTCAGAACGTGCTTTGTCTCTGCCTTTGTTTCAGCCTCATTCCGAACCAATTTTGAATCAATTTTTAAAGCAAAAACTAACCGCACATAGTTGAAAGCAAATGGCTAAAAAAGCCGTGCTTAAAACAGCGTTCTCATAGATGTAAAAAAAATAACTTCTAATAAGCTTCTCGTTGATCATACACTTGTTAAGGTACCTTTAAAAGACATACGCCAGGAATTTTAAACACATGTACAAGCTTTTGCATGGAAGCACGTAAGAAGTCTGCTGTGTAGCAGAAAAAATGTGAGAGAATATAAACAAAGAAAATTCCTTTAAATGCCATTAGCATACGCTGGTCATCTTTCATATACTAGCAGGTACAGCAGAGCAGATTGGAGGTAGGAAATGGTGAGTTTCCGTTGACAAGACCAATTCTTGTTGCAAATTCCTGCAAGGCTTTCAATAAATTCTTAAAACCATGTATTAGTCGTGTTCCTTTCTTCACCCAAGTGGACTTAAATTGCTCGCAACGGTTATCCATCATCAGTTATTCCTCAGCAGCGGTCAGTTTGTAAACAGGGATAAATCATAAACGAATGGGTAAAAGAATTATAACGAGTGTAGGAGAAGAAGAAAAGGCAAAAAAATCAAAAGTATGGGGTAAATACCTATCAGTAGATAACTTTAACAAATTAATCTACTGTAATCTGCATCCATTACAGCCCGTTGAACATCTGAAGGGATGAGCGGACAGCAATAATAAGAAGTAGTTAGTTATCTGGAGGAACATATGATGCCATGTATACATATGTACACCGTGTTATGAGCGACAATAGAATTTAAAGTATGCGCAAGCATATGTGTAATGTGTGAAAATGTGGAACACACGCATATTTCTCCAGAATTCCACGCTTGACTTTTTTATCCGATTTACATGCTTCAACACAGAAACACTTAGTTTAGCATAACACGAGTGCTTTTACGTTTTTTATATACATACACATATTAGTTCCTTAACGCTATCTTAAAATACATAATACTTTCTTACCTTAAAATACATTTACTTAACATGATCAATGCCTCCCAACCAGCAACATTATGCGTAGCAACAATGGATCACAACAAAAGTCAAAATTCCACCGATGATCACGCACCTGACACTTATCACTTATAACAAATCTTGAAGCTACTACATACATAAACATATACCAATCTCAATGTATTTATACATCGTATTAGTAACTACATGATAAAACAACGTTCATTTTTCATGTTTATCAAGATTAGTGTATACTGGAGAAATTAGTGTGCTACAGAAAAAAGGATTGTCGTCGTCTTGTCTTCTTATTATAATTACCTATCTACATATATATGTATATATATATCTTTGTAGCGTACTCATCAACTTATTTATATTAGTATCTCCTATTTGTGAATGTAGCTTATTGTTGTCGTGTCTAATGTCATATTGCTTTCGTTATAGTCTGACATGTTCTATACGCCCATATATCTACTTATATGAACTTTAAGTAATACACGTGAAACTTCTTGGAAAGATAATACACGTAGTGTTCAACCATCCGAAACCAAAGTTTTAGAAGATTTTAAAGTCAGAGCCTACTAGTCTGCATGTAAAAAATTGGAATCAATTCACGCTGGAATTCATGAGTAACACCTGGCAGATAGAAGGAAGCTTATGTATACAGAGGAAGAAGTACTGAGCGAGCAGAACAGTGATCATACACTCATATGATTATCATGTTTTCGGGGCTTTTCCGTGTGCGGTCATAGCTCTATAGCTGCAGTTTTACTATGTAGCTTGCTTATTCTTGTAAAGTTACTCTTGCTATTAGTAACATTATTTTACTATCCTTGTTCTGATATATATGTAAGTAGATACTTACTCCTCTGAAGATCCAGGCCACGTAAAAAAACTTGAGGAAAGCTGCATATTAAAGCAGGACTGCACTTACCAACGTATATAAAAGTAATATACTACACAAGATAGTACCTACCGGAGCTTTTTCTCTCAGGACTTGATACTGATCTTGACGTATATACGTAAAAGCTAGCCCGTGACTTGTTAACAATGTGATAACCCTAATCTCGTAAAGCTTGTACCGTTGGGAAATAATCAAAAATCATGCAAGACTTTTAAAATTCGGGAGATTATAGCGTGCTTATTTACTGTTCATTTTAGATTATGGAAGCCGAAATCAAATTTAATTACGGTCGAATGTTTTATTGTTAAATTATCTTAAAATTGCTTTAAAATGAAAACCTTAAATCCAAAGTTTACATCAGCTTCATAATTTAATTAGTTTTGGAGAATTTCATATTTAATTCTTACAGTAAATTTGTAATATTTTACATTTTTAATGTACACCTTTGTTTTGTATTTTATAGATTGTCATAATTTATTTTATCTGTGTAAACAGTCAAAATTCTGAGATAAATTTAAATAAAAAAAAATAAGACACATCTAAAGTTTTACATTAAGGGAAGGCCAAATTTCAAACTACTAGCTTATATAAACAAAATAATAACCTGAAAAACAATAAAATTTCAAAATTTACAAGACCTTCATGTAAACAGGTTGGATAAAGAAAAATCCCTACAGGGTTCAGAAGGCTAGTCTGACACCTTTGCAGTAATAAGTGTGCGATAGCCAAGAGGTAACAAGTGCACGAGTCATTATTTGAAGAAAGATTATATAGAAGTTTATTATAAAGGAAACCCGAGCCTTTCATAATTGACCTGATTTCCAGCTCCTGGCAAAATTCTACCTCGGTGAATAAGAATGGAATCTTGCGTGAACCTTCGTACACAAGCGGTGAGATCTTCAAGCTTGATCTCTGCATCAAGATAAAAAAAATTCTGAGCAGCCGGAGAGTGTAAGCATAGTGAAATTCCTCTGAATGAAATTTAACAATGAATCTTCTTCATTGTTATTGTTTGAAATGAAGCCTCATACGCCAAAAGCTGCAGTCAGCTTTTTAGCATATATTATATTCATATTTATATGAATGTAGCGTATAATGTAAAGCGTAAAATGAACACCCGGTTGACTGATGTTGAGCATTCCTTTTCGAAACAAGTCAGCTAGAACGATAACATATGACCTGAAAGACACAATGAACTAGAAAATTTACAGGGAGACAAAAAGATTAATGCTGTATATTTTAATAAAAATGTATATGCGTAGAGTACACTGAGAGTCAGATTCCTTCAAGATGATGATAAAAGCTTTGGTCAAGTGGCCATGTGTCCGGCCTTCAACAGCAATCAAGTATACTTAATACTTAGGCATGTTATATACAAATAATAAACATTGGAACCTATATTTTGGTAAGTATAAGTCCGTATAGTATCGTTAATGGCGTATTTTTCTTCTTTATTGACCTGTGAATATAGCATTGGTCAAGCACTTATGTAGTTGTATCACAGCTTTTGATATATGTCCATTGGAGCTAAAACCATGAAACGCACTTATCAATTTTTTATTCGGTTTTCACGGTCAATCTGCTACTCCTCCGAACATTCCGTGTCTAATTCCAGTTTCTTCAGAGTGTAGCCCTTTGGCCAGAATTTTAAACATCAAGATCAAGTTCATTTCCAAGTGATTTTTTTCGAATTTTCAATTTTATATTAAATATCTTCCGGCTTATTATTTTCTGTAGCAAATAAGCGTATGCATAATTTATCATTCATGTTATATCAGTAATCTAGCTCCTGAAATTTGAATTTCCAACCAAACCAATTTTTTTCGGCGAAAAACTTGAATTAATTAACATGCAATAACTTTGGTGCATTTCCATAAATGCGATGCATACAATCTCCAGATTTTGTTTTATGCATGTGAGTCCACATTTAAAATTAAAATGAAACATTTTAAATGTATTATTAAATAAAAATATATTTTAGGCTCAATTTTTTTTGACGATGAGTTCTATTAATTTATGTATAAAATCCTGTTGTAGTTTTGTCTGCCCGGCTGTCGAACCTTATGTGGTCAATTTTATCGACAATTATTGACATGTCTGAGGGTGGTTCAATCCTCTGCATGCTTAAATTGTCATGTACTCTTGCCAATCATGTAATAGTTTTGTGGAAACTGGTAAACCAATGGTTAATAAAAAAATACTGATAGAGATTCCTTAATGCTTATTTTAATGTGTAAGGTGCTTCTAAACTTATATAGATAGGCTTTTTTGTTTTGTGTATACATTTAGTTCTCAGCAACAGAGCAAGGTAACTATGAGGAAGTGTATACAGCTATATAATTAATTGTAAGCCTGTGTGAAGTTAGAGCGTCTGATTTGTGGCTATAGTAAAGTGCTACATACATACATAACGTAAGTGTAAAAGGTATAACCTATATACATATAATAATGTTAAGTATAAGCCGTGTATGTATAACATGAAATAGCAATGTGCTAAGCATAAACACATGTGCGCTGCTCAAATGCAAGTGAAAAATGTGTGGGAAAATGCAACAGGTGTGAATAGCATTGAGGTAAAAGATAAGAAGGGCTGAGGGTTCAAAAGATTCCAATCTGGCCGATTGAGTCGATACTATATAGTCCTGTACATGCTATACTTCACATACAATGGGTGTGTAATTATATGTAAATGCTTATAGTATGCAGGATATAAGTGGCCCATGTTGTGTCTATTTAGTATGTGCAACCATTATATCACCTTTTTTGCCGGGTGCATTGTTTGTGAGCTTCCTAGTAGCCTGGTTGACTGTGAACCCATCATAATTATTGTGCTATAGCAGGAGAATTTACAAAGCTCTGCACTTGTTTTTTTTCTATTCGCGCAGATAATCTAACTGGGAAGACATGATCTGATACGTCTGTATTTATTTATTGGGTACTTAAGTCATGTCAGCATTGTAAACGCCGTGTATGGAAGATTTTTTACTTGGATTATAACCATAACGCTGTGTTCCAGAGATCTTCTTTCTACTGATTAATTACATATATGTTTTATATATAAAAAATTTTAAAAACACGGTCGACTTCATTCATTAGCCTTTTGTTAATTTAATTACTGTTTCGGTTTGCCGCTTGAGCGAGTTTGCAAAAAACAATTTGATGTGGTACAAAAACAATTTGACATGTTTAAAAATCAAGACGTTTTTAAAGTTCCTGGTAATTAAAATTGACAGCAGGGAATATTGGAAACAAGATTTAAAACTTGTATTAACCAGTAATAAGGTTGATGTCTAATCGTAATTCATCAATACGGCAGAACTAGTGAGATGCACTACGTAAATAAGAAGCATCTTCGGAGAGACGCTTGCAGACCTTGTTCGGCCTGTTTATTCACTGATTTTTTCTTGAGAAATTAATCTCGGATAAATTGTAACTGTTGTTAGTTTGTCATTGCATAAACTACATAAATGTTGGGAGAGGCTACGAGTAATAAATTATGGTATTGTGGGTTTTCATGAAGTAATAACGCAGGTAGTCTAGGGATTTTTGCGTTGCGATAAATCTATTGCTATTTAGCCTTGAATTAGTTTAGTGATAAATGTGCGAACTCAATGCATGGTAACAGGTTTATAGATATGTGTTATTGGTTTTTCAAATAAAAAACTGGAGTATTGGGAATCTTGTACAAAATGAATGCCTATAGAATAGAGAAAATGTGAATACCTACCACACAATACATAGACAATAAATGTTAGGCAAACATCCTGAGGCAAGACGTCTGCCAACAAGATTTAGAAATTATTGCTGTTATTGTGTAATGGTGACCGTACCACACGTTCGTATTTATTAATATAAGTGACTACTGCTGTACTAAATCCTTATGGACGCGGGCAACAATGAGCATGAGTAAAAATGATAAAAGAAAAGGCTGAAGCGCCCTTTCCCTTCTTGTTGACACGTCCGTGTGGGAATGAGCATCCTCTGTATGCTCCCTGTCACTCATTGTCATCGTCGTCGTATACTAAACACTTTGCATTCCTTTTCTTAATACCTACTAAAAGATATTTTGTCTCTTTTTCACCGCAAGACTATCCACGTGTGTGTAAAAGCACATTTACTATTGGGAAAGGCAGGATTCTCTCAAATATTGGGCTTGGCTGCAGTCACTCAAGGAGTCCTCGACGATGTCAAGCTTGACTCAAGTGTTTACTCTGAATTTCAATTGAATAAACTTACTTTACCACAGGAAGATTTTTCTTTAAATTTTTCTTTTGTTATTTGTTGGAGGAGAATCTTTTTTCTAGTCAAGGGACTTATCTGTGCTTGCTATACACTCTTGTTAATACGTGTAACTCTTTTAGCCATGTTTTTCCGTCATTTCCTATAACCATACTGGATGCATTCATTGACTGATTCTGTCTAAAGTTGAGAATAAAAGTAGTAATTCTTAAAAACTTCTTGAAAATAGGATAAAGTAGTGAATGAATTTGTACTCAAACCTCACCTACTTAATATTAAGTATTGCTTTTAAATAAAATATTAAAAGACTAAAGAATGCAACTGCAGTACGAATCCTTTCACTTTGAAAATAACAACTTCCATATCGCTGTAGTATAATAGGTATCATTGTTCCGTTACAGATACTGACGAAAAACGCAATTTTCAATAGAAATATGATATCATATGGACAGTTGTAAAAGAAATTCCTTGCTTTGTACGAAAGTATGTGAAGAACATGAAGAACAACAACTATTTTGTCTATTTCTTGTATTTAAGGAACCCTTCTGCATGTTCTTTGCATATGTCTCCCGTATTTATGACTATTAATTGTAATTGTAATAGTATCGAATTTTCTCCAACAAGTATATTTTTCTTAATGGCGGCGTTGCTAAATCTAAACTTTGAAGTGTTCAAAAAGATTTACTATTTTATGTTAATAACCCAGAACGGACAATGATGACATTCAGCAACGCATCTGCATTCGGAAATTCTAAACAGATCCAAATGATGGAATGTGGCCCATGCTAGGAAAGAATGTTTTCAAAATGTCTCAAGAAACTGCTAAGATACTATGGATGGGTCTCGTATTATAACACGTTAGGATGTAACAACTGCTGGCTAATTGTAGGAGGTCAGCGAAACCCTTTGCTTACTTGAAAAATTGAAGCCAGAAATTGAACCCACATTCTTGTCATATTCAATACATAGGATCTTAAAATGTCTGACATCCTTTATTGACCAAACCTAAGCTTATAACAAACTCAAAATATGCTAGTCTTACTATTCACTATACTACAGATACACAATAGGAGCTGTCTCCGAATGTCAACAGCAGAATCCTGTACTAATCTCACATGTGAACATACGCAATCCGCACAACAAACAGCCTATATAATCTCCCGAAAAATTTAAATAATTCAATAGTTCTATATTTTACTTTTTAAATCTAAAGTTTTCCAGGACTTGAAGGGTTGTCAGTTTCCTTAAATGTAACGTGCAGTACATATTTATTTATATGTACGTTACGTGTAAGGTAATTGAGAACGGGAATTCCAAGAAACCTTAAATGTTAAAGCGAATTTTATAAGGATGTATAGAAAGCAAGCTACTAGCAAGATCAAGAATGAGACGTGTTAGTTAAATTGTTTATCCATACGTCAGCAAAATAAAGTGAAGGGATTGTTTGACAACTTATTGAACCCCTCATCGCTCATCATGTCAGGAACATTGGCGCTGAGCTTATATTATATTCTATAGCAGAGTTGGGGCATCAAGAAACGAAAGGAATACTAGGTGTATATGTTATACCATAGCGCCGCTGCATTATGTATCTAGAATGTACAGATATAGTTTCTATATAAAGCTACAACCAAAGTATTAATTGCAGATTTACAGAAAACATCATAAAGAATTTAGTGATTTGAATTAAAATGTTATTGCCAAAAGCAACATGAATTTATAAGTCGAATAAAATTAAGGCAAATATAGCCGTCAGTCTCTAAAAATGTGAAGTCGCTGAGTATGAAAAGCAAACATAAATAAAATTTAAATTGTATAATGAATCTACACGTATATGTATTTAGAAATTTATAAGCATGAAGGGGTTACAGTCTATAGTCTAAATCGCATTGTTTAATTACAAAGTCAGCAGATAGTAATTAAAATTGATTGTCTACTGCTAAACAAGCTACTGATTCTGCCACTGTTTGCTTCATCTTACATCTGATCTGATGAGTGAAATCGAGACACACGCGTTTTCTGTTGAGAAGTACAAGTTTATTCGAATTACATATGGAAAAACTCCTGCGATGAACCATCCCCACGAGCTAATCTCATTATACACACAAAAATATTGGAAAGAGCAAAAGCGAGAGAGAGAGAAATAAAAGGTTCTTACGAGGAAACTACATTAAAACAACCAAAGCCAAAGTAATTTATAGCCTGAGAATAAAGTCATTATAAAAGAATTTTGTCTGAATAATATTAAATTGGTGTAGCCTGGAGCCAAGGAGCTACTTCATAGATAGTTGCTCACATGAAAAATGAAAAAATAGATTAAGGAAAATCAGGTGTTTCGTAATAACTACACATGGGCATGGGATATTTCTGGATTTAGTATTTTACATATGAATGTACAATGATGAATCATATATTAACAGGGAAAAAATGTATTTTTTCCTGTTGAAATGCTTTTTATACACTGGATGATCTAAAAACGTCTAAACCAGTAGCCAGAAAATTATCCAAATTAATCATGCAACAAACGCAGACGGTAGCAACGTATTTACAGTAACTTCTGTATTACTGCTAACAACATACAGATGAAGTTATTAGATGCATTATACCTTATTATCATTATATCTAATTTTAAATTTCAAAATAAAGTATTGGGTTCTGCACCCAAAAATACCTATTCCTACAGCTAGGAATACTCAATTTATTTTATATCGTGTGTGATTGAACTCTCATCATCCTCGATTTTTCATGTCATGAGACGAACATATGTTTCTGATTCAATTGAACTTTGGTTCATCGATATCCATCATTATAATCAGAATGTTCCTTTACGGTATACATAATAAGAATAATAATATAAAATACGCATAAAAACAAGAAATCTAGGTAGAAAAATATTCAAATGAAATCCTATCTAACAGAATAATTTTCCCTGTACGAAGAGGTAAAATGCCTGAATCCTTGCACGACATGCCAGTAGTAATTCCAGTAGTCTGTGGATATTTGTGAATAGATGATCCTTCAATCAATCCCCCCTGCAGGAGTAACAACAATAACAAGACCAGTAGCCTTAAAAAATAAAGTAGTACAAGGAACAGAAGTCAGAAAATGCAAAAGGAAATTATTACTGTGATGATGTAGGTAAAGTCAAAAAAAATTGAAATATTCGAAATTAAAACGCAATTGTTCCTTTTATTCTAGCATTAAAGATTGCGTGCATCCGATGAGCCTCTCTCACTCTTTACTATGCACATTACGTATTCAGATTGATCTGCCCAGCTGTGTCGGTCGAGCAGTCTCTGCTATTTAACAGTTAAAATGACGACTCGGATATTTAATATATAAACACCTCCGCCTGTCTCACATTACTACACAATTGAACAGATAGCGGAACTTGTGTATATGTATATTCCTACCAATAAAAGCCTGGTTTTGGTTTTGGAATGTTTCCCTCTTGCTGTTCTATGATCCTGTTTTATTATCCGTTTTATTGGATTTTCCGTGCTGGGAATACCATTAGATGGCCAATTACGAACATTTAATGGTCTCGTATTAACTCCTGTTTTGTTTTTGTTTTTATCAAATCCGTGTGCTCTCCTTAATTTAAAAAAAACTTTCTATCATCAAATGAACACTTGTGCTCTGGTCAAATTGAGCTAATTGCGAAGATTCAAGAACCGTTTTCACATAAAAATACACTGCATTTCTTGCTGTGAAGGCATTTGGAATCTTAATGACTTCGTTTATTTATCTGATGAGAAGCACCTTCTATGTTTTGTTTGACTGACACAGATACTTGTTTTGGGGATGTGGTCGGTTGTGTTGGTTAGATGTTTACAAGACGTGCATAATAAATGCAGAACAATTACAAAAATAAATACAAACGGCATAAATATAAACAAAGCTATGACCCGATTAAAAATAGACTGAAAAAAATATAAAATAATAAAATAAAAATAAAATCCAGACAGCGCTCTTCCAAACAATATCTTTTCATGTTCATTATTTCCCTATAATTCGTCTGCATTAGAAAGCTTAGAGGAAGGTATTTAAATAAAAGTTTCGCTGAGCAAAATCAATCCAAAGCTGAGTGAAAATCAAAGGGAAAACTATGAGTCCAACTTGCCATATAGCCCTACCTTACTTTCACTGTAGCTGTTCCCATAAAGGAATTGCAGTACTGTAAGTGTGCATGAAGATGTTAAAGTATAATCTTGAGGTAAAGTAATAAACGTGCAGGAGACAGTTGCCTTGACGTGGACCACGAACCATGCCTAATACCTGTTTAATTTGTACTTTAGGCTCATAGACCATGTATAGAAGATTGAGAAAAAGGCTTACTTATATGGTTACATATAGATACAGACCCGTCTAACAAATATATTACACGTCCGGATGACAATGCAAAGCATGTACATAGGGAGCGTCCGCATGTTTTCACAAGCGTGGGAGCCCAATTACCTACTCGAAACAGTTTTTGGGTAAAAAGTAATGCACACCCTGCTAGCCCGCTGCCGAAGTCCGTCCAGCAGACGTAATAACAGTGTGAAAATTGTACCTCTATATGTAACTTTTTATAAGTAGTATTATATGTATTTACTACCGTAAAAGGCGAATTGCAAAAGAAAAAGGATATAAATAAAAAAGATGTGGGTAATGCTTGCATAGTAATATTACAGTTTAGATTTTCGAATGTGCATATACATTAATGTTTATAGAGTTGTGGATATGCATACCTACCTATATGGTATTTATAAACTGTGTAGGATTTATAAATATAAGAGCTACTCCTTCATGGTTGCTATTCATTTATGAAGAAGAAGCTTTGGTTTATATAGACAGAGAAGATGAAGAAAAAGGAAAAGAAAAGAAGCATGTGCATAACGATGGTAGGAACGTGGGTACAACTATGGGAATCTGTTCTCACGGTTCTCGAAAAGGTTTTTTCGCCTATTTTTCATCCATCGGTTGCTCCTGCATAACACCTGGCATCTTCTCTCGGGCTTCATCATGTCAGATACATATGCCCTGTACACACATTAGGGGCTGTGTGTGTGTGTGTGTGGAAAAGAGACGAAAGATAAAGCATACATGGCTAAACATGATGTTGGGGCCGGCGTGTGTAAAATATGTAGATGTCATAGAAAAGGTTCCATGGGAATGCATGTGTCTCTCTCTTGGAATTCACTGTGTTGGTATGAAGCTTTGACTCTCTCTCTCTCTTTCTGTTCCTTCATCTCTCACACATGATAATGAAAAAAGCCGGTTGCCGTCCGTATGCCTAACACACGACTGGACGGCTTCTGAGAGCAAAGTGACTCAACCCCGACGCCTGCCCATTTGGCCCTTCAACCCTCGTACTTTTGCTTCAACTAAATACATACTTGCTTCCATCATATACATACTTGCTCGGGCTGAGGGAATAAAACGTCCTCGTGCGACCTCGTCCAACATCATTCCTTCACTCAACTTCGAGCTGAACACAAGTCGCTCTTCTAACCAACCCTACAACAACGTGTACGATACGATACACACACCAGTCTGAAATTCAGACAGTCAATACATTGCTTCATTACAACTTTCTAAGTTTGTGGATATAGTTTTTTGCAAGTCTTTTTTGACTTATTTTTATTCGAGTTTTAACTCTTAATTGAAAATCAGCTGAACAATCATCATGGCACCACTGACTGATATCTCTCGTGCTTTTGGACAGCAAAGTGCTGAACCTATTTCTCGGACCATGCAATACAGAAAGGTAATTTTTGGACTTGAACTGAATTATTATTTATTTATTTGATATTCAGTTTTTATTTATTTAGTATTCATTTACAATCCGAAATTTTTTCATTTTTTCACTATTTACTTTAATTTACTTATTTACTAATTTTTGTTTATTAACTACCAATTGTAGTTTTTTATTTTTACTAAATATATCATTTTATACAAACAAATTCTATTTACAAATTTTTTAATGAGCAAATAATGTCCGTAGAAATTAAATTTTACAAGACAAGTTACTCATGAAATTTTTTTATTTAAAATTGCAGATCACAAAACCATTGCTGGAGCGTCAACGCCGAGCCCGCATCAATCGCTGCTTGGATGAGCTAAAAGACATCCTGGTCTCCGGGTTGCAAAATGAGGGCGAGAATGTTGCCCGCCTGGAGAAAGCAGACATTCTGGAGCTGACTGTCCGACACCTGCAGAAATTGACTTATGAACAAACCAAAGCTGCCAGTTCACCCATCGGAGATGACGAGAAGTTCCGAGCGGGCTTTGCCACCTGTGCCCAAGAGATTTCCCGCGTCCTGGCTAACACCCCGAAAATGGATGTCCAGCTGGGAACAAGTCTGATGATGCATTTGGGTCATGCCCTGAACCAAATCTCCACCACTCCGCAAAAGTCACAGACTTGCATTCGAACTTCGCCATCATCCCCTGTGTCCTCCACCTCCAGACCGAGCTCAACGTGCAGTGCGGATTATCGTCCATACACACCACCTGCTTCACCGCAATCTGCAGAAATTTCCTCATCTTCACTGTCACCGAAGAGTAGTGAGAAAATTGTTTGGCGCCCTTGGTAAATTGCAAAACTTATGTATATCTACATCAATATAACATGCTAAGTTTAAATTTTTAGTAACAATTTAGTATCCACTATCATTTGCTAGATGGAACAAAGTTTTGTTTTATTATTTTGTATATAGATATAAATAATTAACAGTTATTTTTTAAACTAGTTTCTAGTTCTGTAGATTAATTAGTTTTTAAATTTGATTTTAGTTTTTTTTCCTGAATTCAAAGTTCAAAGGTTGTAAAACTAAAATAGCGATTTAAGTAATTATTTTTCTCACTGGACAAGTCTTTCAAATTGTGAAAAACATGTAGGTTTTATTCTTTCAGTAGATATATTAGATACACTAAAAGTCTTTCATTTGCGATTTTTTGCGTTGACAATTTTATTTATTAATTTTGTAAATTGGCGTGTGAATATTTTTTTTAATTTATTCTAAAATTATTACTAGTTTGTAAGGCAAAATGGTTAAGGTTTTTCCTGGATGAGTTCTATTTAGAATTGTAAAAACTCATGCCATTTATACATACTCAATCATTCTTTAACTGGCTAGCGGATTTCAAGGTTCTAAGGTTCTTGATGCCAAAAGTAATTTGCTACTGCTTATTCATTAATTGTTCAAGTTTTATTTGCAAACTATTTTTGGCGATCCTAAACTTTGTCCTATGAAAGGCTCCAGTTCCTTCAGAATAGAAGCTAAGAATTGCGGTTTTCAATCAATAGTAAGAATTTAGGGAACAATTTAACAAGTTGTGCCTGGATTTTAGTTTAGTTTTAATTTTTAGTTTTGTTTATTTTGTTTAGTAATTAATGGGAAAATGAGCTTTCACAAAAGTTTTTCATTGATTAAGGGAAGTTTTCAAAATGCTTCCGCCAATGTGATATCTTAATTTAGTTATTAGTGGTTTATCCCGTGTATATCTGTATTACTAAATATGTATAGGTATCTACTTACATATATATATATATATAAATTAATACTTTTGAAATCTCCTCTGTGGTTTTCTTCAAAGTGCCTTTTGTAACTGTGTTTTAACATATTAAGGTTTGACTTTTAATCTCTCTGTTGTAAAAATTTGTTTACATTGAACAAATCCCGGCTTGTACTTAGCAACCTGTAAACTTTTAAGTATTTATAATGCACACAATTAAGCTACTGCCTGTGATAATCATTGCGTATAGATAATCAGATTATATTTATTTATTGTCAGTTTTGCAACTGAATTTTACATTATATCTCGTTGGTATTGACGGTGTTCGAAGTGAGTGTGAAGAGAATAAAATTTGAGATTTGTACTCTCATCTATATAAAATTAAACACTTTCTAATAATCATTTCCTTCATTTATTTACATGGCATGGCGTGAAAACCATTCAACTTGCACATAATATGCACGCATAAACATAAAAACGTGACACATATATTAAAATCTTAGGTGAATACCCACACAATACTTAATCATTATTTTTCATTATACGCGATATACAATCATCTTCAAGCATTAAAAAAATGCATTTAGTATGAGTGCAATATATTTTTGAATTAGGCTTCTTCCAAATCTTCTGCTGGAATCTTTCATTCATTGTTGAGGAGGAGGAGGAAGGCAAAACTAAAATTGAATCCTCAGACAATAATAATGTCCTGACCAACAACGGAAATCATTTTACATTGCATTACGACATCATAACATTGACCGTGTTAACTCCTGTAAATGCAAAAGAAAACATATTATAGCACTGGCAAAGGCTAAATTAACTACAGATCAAATTGTGGAGCAATTATTCTTGGTTTTAGTAAACGCAACAAAAATTCAATTAGGGAAGGTTGTTAAATTTTTAAAATTTACAATTATTAAATTATATAAATTATAATTCTTGGTTTAATTTTGCAAAATATAAATAAGTTCTATAGAAAATAATAAAACAATTCAAAATATAAATTAAATAGATGGGGGAACTGAACAATTAGTAGCGAAATGGGGCAAGATGAAGCTACGTAAACATTTCCGGCAATGTTTCCCCATAATAATTATTGAAATCTTCAGGGAAGGCACGGATGCAGAAATGATTGTTGCAAGCAGCAAAATACAATGAGCACCGCTGGAGAAAGTGGAAAGATGGACGCAACACCTATGAAGGGTGAAAAACACTACAAATCCCGGACTCGGAAAGGGGGAATTTTAAAATTAGTCACAAAATCTGTGGTTCCAAAGGTCTTTCGGGAATCCGGGAGGTCAAGGAGGTTGAGGTTTAGGTTAAAAATACTTAACAAAATTAATTTTTTTAAACAGCTTAATAACAAATACTAAATAATTACCAAGTAAAAACAATTAACACAAAGTATTCACGAAATAAACAAAATAATTACAAAATAAGCAAGAAATAAATGCAAAATAATCAAGAAATAAATGCATAATAATCAAGAAATAGAAATTAATACAAAATAATCAAGAAATAAATACAAAATAATCAAGAAATAAATACAAAATAATCAAGAAATAAATACAAAATAAACAAGAAATAAATACAAAATAAACAAGAAATAAATACAGAATAATCAAGAAATAAATACAAAATAAACAAGAAATAAATACAAAATAATCAAAAAATAAATACAAAATAATCAAGAAACAAATAATAAAGTAGAAAATATATATTCCAACTGAATAGAAAAACAAAAATGGAAAGATGTTGTAAAGAGAAATTTATTGAAGCTAAATAATGTAACAAAATAGTATTTTGGCCGGATTTCAAGTCCTGTCAGTTGTTTACCGAAATGCTGAGGAGTAGCAAAATTTCATGAGGGAGTTATATTGCCGAGATGAATATCTCTCACCTGTCAACGACGGCTATATTTGTTTCAGGAATCTCACTCCATTCCTTTGTTGACATTCCAAAAAAGTAAATTGGGCAGGAAGCGTTTCGGATGTTTAATGCCTGCGTGACAACTCCGGGTCACAATTTAATATATAAAAATTTAAGAAGACTGGCAAGCACATATCATGTAGTTTGTATACTTTTTGTAACTTGAACATAAACATGTGATTTTACTCGTCTGTATAATATATTACAATATAAAAGTATCTATACATATAATTAAACATTTGTCACAAATAGCAACAATTTTTGATAAATTGTCAAGTATTTTCATGTCACTTCATTAAAACACTTTCTGCCTTGTTACTGATATTTTAATTCATTTGGCTGTCACATCTTGAACAGTCAGGTCATCCACAGTCGGTTAACCTTTTAGGCTTGACTCTTTAAAGCTTAAATTCTTACAATATATTTAAATTGTTACATAATATTTAATAGCAATACAAAGCGTTTAAAATAATTTAGGAAAAATTTAATTATTAGGAAAAACCTTTTAAAACATAGTTGCAAGATTAGAATAGGCATGCAAAATTACAAATTGAAGCATGTGAGAAAGGTTGGGTCTCAAGTTGTAATAATGGGTTAGCTACATAGTTTTTGCGATATTACTTTTAATGAGATTCGCTTGGAAGATGTGGTTTGTATCTTTTGGTTTTGGCAAAACCAGGGCAGTCCGTTGTTATGTAACGCTGCTGGTTTGGATTATCATTGTATCATTAGGTAAGTATTCAGAATAAAAATTTATATAAAAATAAAATATTTACTTATAAGGAATTAACTTGAACTTATCAGCTCGATGGCTGTAAAAGTTAATTTATTTAATGATAAAAATATATTTCAGGGTTGTATTGGCTACTTGTTGGAGATGGCAAACCCACGGACGTCTGGAGACGAGAGCACCGACGATGGGAAGCTAACAATAAGCAAGGAATGAGCGAAAAGGAAAAAGTAATTCAAGCAAAGAAGGTCATCGAAATGAAAAAGCTGAAAACGAAAAATTCCGGTGAGTATTCCAAAGCAAAGGAAAGCCTGTTCTTACATTCCTCCGTCACTAGACTTTGTAATCCACCTGAAGATATCAGCGTTGAGGATGAAAGTACGTACTTGTTCCGGTTTAATACATTTCTTAATTTTTTTTAAAGGAAGGGAATAAAATATATTCTATATAATCTTTCAGATTTACAAGTGCAAGATTTCAAGTTAGATGCGATGGTAGTCATCTTCAGGCATGGGGATCGGGGTCCGCTATCTCACGTCGGAAGTCAAAACTTATCTCACATTAATTGTTCCACTGACCATCCTGACTTTCAGAAATTTTTCCGGTTCTCGACGGATTCCATGGCTAAACTTGGTGGCTACACACAATTTATTGGACCTTTTCACAGCTTTCAGAAAGTTCCGACCAGTAGTCAGTGTCATTTGGGCCAGCTGTCCCAACTTGGCTCGTGGCAGCTACTTCAGTTAGGAAAAGTTCTTCGGAATGCCTATCAGTCCACATTATTCAACAACTTACCAGCATCGCCGTCTAATCAAGGCAGTTCGCTATCTGTGGCTTCAATCTTCACTAATAGCAATAATACTAGTTTCAGCAATCAACAATTTTCTAATCCAATGCACAATATTAGAGTGGTTGCTTACTCCACGCGATATCGCCGCACTCTACAGAGCTTAATATCATTCTTGTATGGTCTTCTGGGACCCAAGCTAATCATTCCAAATGTGACAGTGCGGGAAAGCCAGAGTATCAACTTTTGTTTCAATGATTGCTCTTGTAGAGCAACCGAAGTGCTGAGGAAAGTGGCTTCGAAAAAGTATCGTTACAGTCAAGAAGGTAGAAATATTTTAAATTATTTATTGTTGTAATTATCAATTTTCATGATGGCGGGGGCGCGGGCTGCTAAACACAAAAATCTCGACGGCTTTTGGGAACTTTTTAGTTTTTAATAACTTCTTTTATTATTTGTTTAATCAATTCCTACGTTATGTTGTTTTCAGAAAAATCATCCATGAATCACCTTGTGAATCAAATTAATTCAATAATGGGCACAGATAAAACGAAAAGTTCTGGAACATCTCTTCTTGATCTTTTACTAGTCTACTCTTGTCACAAATCCGAATTCCCCTGTAGAAGCAAGTCTTTTATAAAGAAAGTTCATTCAGGCTCGACTTCTGATGATTGTATTACATCCGAAGATGTTTCTACCTTAGCGTACCTCTTGCAAAAAGAAAGCGAAAACCAAAGGAAAGTTCAAGCAAATCGGCAACTTTATTTACTTACGTCATACGGACTTTTAAAGGAGATAACTAATTTGGCTTTAAAGATGACCTCTACGAGTGATTCACAAAGAAGTGTCAACAATGATGTTAATAATCTATTTGGTAATGTTGGACCGAGTGGTCGAACTAAATTAGCAATATTTTCTGGTCATGATATTACGCTGCAGAGTTTGACTGGTGCCTTGGGAATTTTCTCTGGTCACCCTGATATACATTTAGTGCCCTATGCCTCTCGGCTTATATTTGAATTTTATAGGAAAACAAATGTGCCACCAAATTCGGCAAGGAAGCATTTTTTCCGTGTGGTCTACAACGGACAAGCTGTTACGCATTTAGTTAGATTTTGCACAGAAAATCATCAGCGGATAATTGTTCCTACTAACAGCGGGTTTAAAGACATCTCTGGAGATGCTCAGTCAAAACAAGTTCTTTGCCCGCTGGAAAATCTAGTTCGATTTTTACATGATCATTATTTCGATAGCTTTAGCAATGCCACGAACTATAAGGATGCTTGTCAGAAAAAAACTAAAAGACGGAAACGGTGAAGGGTAAACAAGTTACGCTCTTTACTGACTAGAATTTTAAGCCATTTCCTTTGCTGCAATAATATCTACAATAAACGTGATGAACATAGTAATTTATTTGTGGTTTATACTACAACAGAAATTTTTTGGACGAAAATTCCTGAAAAGTTTAAAAGGTTTTCCTAATAAATATTCTGGTTCGTAATCGACGATTTTAGGATTGTAGAATTTGGCAATACCGTTGTTACGTGCCGTAGCAATACCTCACACCACAATTGATTTTAGATTCCTTGTACTACTATTTTGGTCTTTTCTGATGACTGGTTTCGAGATTTTAAAATTGTAACTTCTCTCGTATGTACACTGTAAATTGGGGAACGCTCAAATAAAACGCA
Organism: Lipothrix lubbocki; assembly: GCA_034696945.1. NCBI lineage: Eukaryota > Metazoa > Arthropoda > Collembola > Symphypleona > Sminthuridae > Lipothrix > Lipothrix lubbocki. The sequence goes on along the minus strand of JAQGAK010000845.1, from coordinate 6,751 downwards.
CTATTGAAATAAATTCGCTCTGATGTAATTATTTTATTTCTTTGAACATTACCCAAATCGATTTGCGGTGGCAACAAATGATTTACGCCGGTAGGTATTATTTTCTAACATTTTATACTTATAGTCTCTCGGCTGTCTGGAATCTGTCCCTTTATGTTTACATTTTCAATGTAATATTAAAACTAAGGCCGTGAACACGTTTTTGTTTCAACTTTTTATGTGATTTCCCATACTCAGTACATTTTACATCCTATACTATATTGCACTTGCTAAAACAGTCTCTTCTATACATCAGTGCCACATTGTTTCATGATACTAATTTAATTTAATGGTATGTTGGTATGTATATTATCGGATGGTTATCGCTCACAGGACTTATCTAGTCAAACAAGCACAGCACACAATTACATGATTGTAAACTACACACACATGGTTCCGATAATTATTTGTGCATCTTCTCACAAGTTGTGCCGGTTAGTGATAATGGATACAATTAAAAATAAATATCATTTCTTGGTTAAAATAAAGAAATAACATTGCGTGACAAAAACATTATTAAATTAGAACTGTACAATATTCCTTTTTGGTAAAATAAATGAAATCGTGAATATTCCAAAAACAAAACTAATGGTCACACAGTGACTAATTTCATTTTATTAAATGTTGAGATTTCAGTATTACATGCAACAACGATAAAATCTCGAATAATTGGCAACAATATATTTTAACGGAGCTTGCGGCTTTTCCTTGATAAACGGAGCAAGCGTCCAAAGATAACAATGACTAGCACTTGGAAGGTATTATATTGTCATGCATTTTTTTTGTTTTTATCTTAGATACAACCGCCACCAATATTTAAGCTCACTACCTTATTCCATGGAATAGTTGCATACAACAGGACAAAAAATAGATTTCCCGTGATTGTACGATAAGAGTTAACACAGAGTAGTCTACCATTCGGCTAAATACTATTACATCGGGCAGTTTCGTTTACAGTTTGGGCCTTGATTTGTTGAAAGGGAAAAAGCTTACAATCCGCCACCTTTAGCACCTTCGATTCCGAGTACTTGACGCTTGTACATTCCGTTCATCTGTTCCAAGAAAATGAAGGTGAGGACAGTGTGAGGACCTAATCTTGCGTAGTACGGAGTAAATCCTTTCCATAAGGCGAAGAATCCTTCATTCTTGACAACTTTCATCAAAACATCTCCTGCTCCTTTAAATTCCGGTTTGCCGTCGATCATTTTCATGTTCTGAATTCTAGTCTTTGCAATATCAACTGGCATGGATGCTGCTGTTGTCACCAGACCGGAAATCATGCTCGCACAGAAGTGGAGGAAGATTCCCTCGGAGAAAAATCCTACACATATCAATCACGTTATCATTCATTTTCTTGACTTTCTATCAATCAATTCTTGTACTTGTTTAGTTATTTTGGGATTTGGCTGAAAATATTACCTGTAGATACTAAAGACTGCTTAGCTTGTGAGTACGATGCTAGCTGCGCAGCATTGACAACCATAGCTCGGCCCATTGTGCTGCAGAGAAATACAAACTTTATATTATGTGATTGACAATGATTGAAAAGTAAATATTTTGACACGGATTTATGATTGTGATACTAAAAAAAGATATAAAAATTATCTTCATTAAAAAAGATGAGAAATTTACGGGATAGCTCCTCTCCACAAAGTAGTCACACCTTCTTCACGAGTAATTCGGGCCAAAGCATTAACTACGCTAGAGTAATTTCGCCTTTCTGCGACAGGTAACCTTCCATCAGCAGTCATCCTAATTAAGGCAACCTGAAATTTAAAGTAATACAACGTCATATTGATTTAAGCCACGATACAATCCCATTTTAATAATAGTTAAATTCCTATTTTTGGCCCATTGTTCGGAAAATTTACCTCAGCAGGGGTACCAACAAATGCACCTACAACACCTGCTGCCATACCCAAAACGGCTTTCATGAGGAAGCCCGGGGGTTCGCCATTTGGACTATTAGGTACATAAAAAAATACACATATCAGACACATCAACACAATAATCCATACATTCGGACATCACCAATTACGTCAAAATATTGATGAATCTCCGTGATAAAAACAGCTGATAAAAACAATAAAAATTTATCTACCCCGAGAAGGTTTCAAATAGCCAAGTATAGATGCCCAAACGGGTAGTTGTGTAAGTGGCTTGACGAAGTAATCCAGCCGACAAGCCAGTGTACATGGCCACGATCCCTTCATTCCTTAAAATAGCTTGAAATGCATGGAAACTGGTTTTGTATTCCTTTTTACCACCTCCCATCCCACTCAATTGCATCCGATTTTTGACTAAATCTAACGGTTGGACAAAGCATGTTGCGCCCATTCTATAAATCGCAATAAAATTACAACAAACATTAATTTCCCATAATATCTGAATTTTTATAACCCATTATTTATTAACTAACAATTATTTAATAAATTTCATTAAAATATCAAATACAATTTTTTGTCATCATCAACTTATTGTATTGTAATAACGATTCCATCTTTAATATTTTAGTTTTGAAATTAAGCATTTAAAACTGAGAATATAATTAACCAGAAATTTTGCTAATTTTATTCCAAGCTAAATAAAATTTAATTACCCAGATAATCCTCCAAATAAAAATTTAATGGAGTTTGGAATATGTGCCGGTGCAGGAGCTGAATTCTTGTTGGCCGCCATAATTACGTTAAATGGAAACTGAGTAAAGGACGGGAAGAAATTAAGAATCAAATTTAAATGGAGCCTGAGTACGGATTTCTGTAAACAAACTCCACTAACTATAATAGATAATTTAATTCTGCCCTCGATTCAGTTTTAATGAAGTAAGGGAGACATTGAGAACATTGAGAATTGTGAAACTCGAATCTTCCCATGAACTCAAGGCATGGAAGAGCACGTGATGATGGAAACTGCACATATGAGATGACCTTGACCGTTTGGGACTCGTCAACACGGGTCTCACTTGCTCCTCAAACACATTTCCCATTGGATGAACTCATGAACGTTCAACGTTTGGAAAATGATTATTTTTATTGTGGCTTGCGGATAAGTGAAGAATATGTACCTAAGTATATATTTTTGTATTTAATCATGAAATAATTAACACTGCCACAATGAACAGCAGTATATTAATTATTAATTTTAGGACAATTACATAAACAAATTCTTTTCTTTATTTAAATACTTAATTTCTAAACAAATAACGAGGAAATTATAAAATAATAAATAAATATTAAACGAATACTAAAATGAATAATAAAATCAATACAAAAATAAATTATATGTTCATATAAGTACATTCATTCCATTATTTTTCATAGTTGCGCATCTTTTTTATGACAAATGTTGAATGTAGAACAAAATAAAGAAATAACAAATACCGCAAGTTAATACATAAAATAAATAATAATAAATCAATAAAATATATAAATTATTACATTATAAATAAAAATTATGAAATGAATCATACAATTATTAAAATAATAAATAAAGATTATTAAATGAATCATACAATTGTTAAAATAATAAATAAAGAGTATTAAATGAATCATACAATTGTTAAAATAATAAATAAACATTAATATAATAATAAATAAAAATTTGAAATAATAAAGCGAACTAACGAATAAAATGAAAACATACCAAATAAAATAATAAACAAAATACAAAATTAATTAAATGTCAATTGATACAAGTTTTTTTTATTCAGTAAATATCATCCAATTTTATACGTCTTACTTACAATAAACTAGTTGCAATTGCAAAGCCTGTCAAAGACATTCTGAATTAATGTGAAACGTACAATTTAATGTGATGGGATCATGTGCTTTCGTTTAGATATTTTTTTAAAGTGAGTAAATCTGCTCCTAAAAGACAACTGACAATTTAATTCTCTATTTTACACTCCAAAGTTAAAATCTCTCTGATTGCATTATGTATTTAACTGTAATAGTGAAAACAACAGCTATTTGTATAATATTTTACTGCAATAATAAACAGGTGTGGCTACTTGATCTTCTCAAGCGTGCCTGCCCAATATGCCCGGGCTTGCAGGGCAGATAAAAATCCGGAACATCTTTGAATTTGACAGTGCTGATAATTGAAGGTGTATTTAGAATCGTCCTCGGTTTGCTAAATAAACTATATATTGCTACTTAAAGTGCCACTTACGAGGGAAACTATTATACTGTCACGGCCGAAACGAGTAAAGTAAAGCAAAAATACTTTAAGTATCACCAGTAGAGAGTGTTTGTACCAATCGGTCCCCTGCAAATTGGGTGTGGGAAAAAACACAAATTTTTGAAGTTTTTTATTTTGTCTCGAAATTAAAAAACGATTTTTTTAAATAGGGTTTAGCATGCTAATTTCGTATCGCCACAGGTCCCTCTACCTGCAAAAGTTTTTGGTGTGTCCTTATATATAGGAATTAATTAAAATTACGTTTCCTTACCTGATATTCCATAAAATGTTTGTTTTTGTGGATTACGTTAGTTAAACAAGATTAAATAACAATAACATTCTATTTTGTGGACGTTCAGCCCATTAAAAAGCATTGAATTCAATAATTTTTATTTTGACCGATTTTTTAAGATGGCGGACATCCCATTAGCGTTTTATTTTTTGGAAAAGGAAGTCTACTTGGAATAAATAATTGAATTGGCACACTTTGACTTTAGGATTTGAGTTGGCCCATTAAGATACTGTTGCTGGATGCAGTTGGTACTTTATGTTCGTTCGACGACGATATACATGTGCGTCATAATGCCTAGTACACGTGTTCAGAGGAAGACATTACATATCGTCGACAAACTAAAAACGAATTTTATATGATTTTGGGTCAACATGAAAAGGGGACAGTACGTTTTTCCAAATTTCTGTTAGTATAAAAAATTATTTCCCGATGTTTCAGAGCCAAAAGATCCCTAAAACCTTTATTTTAATATACCTAAGCCACTTTTCGTACGCATGATTTTATATAAGCTCCATTTAATATTGTGTCAAAATCATATAAGCTCCTTTTTTGTCCGACGATACGTTGATGATTCCAAATACTTCAAATACATGTACATATACATATAGACGCCGGATACTGGCAAATTAACATATGTACACATCTGTGATATAAACATAATTGATTTTAGTGTCACAGAGTCAAGATTTCCCATGACTTTATAAAATTAGGGGTTACTGAAATTTTTATTTGAATGGATGATGGTTTGCCGTTTAAACTTTACTAAAGGTTCGGTGACTCAGAGGTTAAATTTGAGATTTGCTTTTTAACCTAGGTAAAATGTATGGTGACAAAAAGGTCGTTTTGATTTTCAAAAACCCTCTAATTTAAGCTCATAATGATTTTATGAGAGGAAAGGTTCCTGAAAATTTCATTAGAATTGGTCAAGGTTCCCGGGGTTAAATGTTGAGTGACCTGGAGTTCAATCGGTTACGATTTCCAGGAACTGTCCCATTAACATCCTAATGATTTCAAAGGAAGATTTCCTGAAAATTTATTTAAATCGGACATAGTTTGCAGCTTGACCTGGTTTAAATGTTCGGTACCTGCAGGTCCAACTGCGAAGGTTAAGGTAACAAATTCTCGCGTTTTCAAGTTTCCTCCGTCCCCTTTAAACTGAAACTATTTTAAAGTCGCATATATGCGGTTTAGGATATAGTGTACACAGGAGAGCGACACAAATACAAAAATAGGGCTCCCAAATTTTCAAAGAAATATTCAGTCAAATTTTTTTAGTTGAAATAATTCATCAAAAACAATATCAGCTAATACAGTTATATTATCAGGACAAATTTTTGCACCAATTTCATTTCACCCAATATTATTTCAGCAGGAATAGGTTGTGCTAAAACGATTTTGTACTCAAATGTATATTAACTCAATATATTTCCTGCAAATATAATTTCATATAATATGTCAAAACAATCTTCTTTTCCCGGCATTTCAGCTTTAAGATTTTGCGCATTTACATATTTATAATTTCTACCTTCTATAAAAAAGTTACGTTTGGTATCGAAAGGTCCTTAAATCGTAAGAACAGATTTTGGACCAAATTTATCATTTTCAAAATTTTGACCCGTTTTTTGAGGGAAAATTCAAAATTTTGCCATTTTATTTTTTTACGAAAAAACTGTAACTCGCAGACCTTTTCGTGGGGGGTAATTCTGAAACACCATAAAATTAACTTCATAGACGTAATTTATTTTTGCCGTTGCTAGTGACTGACCGGCTCAAAAATGACGATTTTTACTTTTTTTCATAAAAATTTAAACATACCGCCATATTAGTGGCGCCAAATGAAAAATAGTACGCCAAATGTTATTTCATGAGCTTGATTATCCCACACGCCTCAAAAACAAGCGCGCGATTTTTTATACCTACCTATATAAACAGTCCGTTGTATTTAATAAATGGAAACATGTTTTGCAAGAAATGCAAAATGTGTTTTCACTATTATACAAACTTTGAATTAATATTGAAACATCCGTGTCAAACAAATTAATTATGTGAATCTGCAGTGCTAAGTATACAATTTGGACTTGTTTTTTGGATTAACTACTCATTATTTGTATATGCGTGAATGTGTTTGCAAGGGTAATTTAATAAATTAGTCGTTATTAATGTTTCAGCTGAATATGACTTTCCAAATTCAAACTAATTATTTCCAGCGCTTCGACTTCACACCAATATGACAAATCAAAA
>JAQGAK010000844.1:0-50267 GCA_034696945.1 Lipothrix lubbocki | reverse complement strand
TAAATCCGATTTTTTTGATTTTTTTAAAAAAATCAAAAAAATCATCCACCCTGGTGTGTACATACGAGACAGTTCAAAATATACTAAAATGACAGGTCTAAAATGGTCTGTATTATCTAATATCTGTGATCAGGGATGGAGGATGAGAATGCTGTGCAGTGTCAAGACACCATAACAGAAGGCATCAAAACATGTCATGGTGTGTCAACGTCAACATTACTCTATCTATAGTTCTTCTGAACCGTAATATTATAGATATATAGTTTATACAGCTTATTTCAACAATCTGCTATAATAATAAATTGTTATTATAGCTGATAAATAACCTACAAAAATACAGAACACAAGTGTAATACTTACCAGTATCACTGGCGGAGGTGGAGGAGGTCGTGGAGACAGTGGATGGTCTCCTAGCATGACCTTTGACTTCAGCAGGTTGAGAGTGAGGGGGTTGAGGAGGATTCAACTGAGAGGTATTATGAGAATTGTTGCAGTTCACAGTTGCAGCTTGTGACTTATTACCCCACATTAAGTCATTTTTCACTGAATTGAGCATTGAGTAGAACTGGAAAAGATCCACGCCATTCAAGTTCTGCATGAGTCGTTTTGTGTCTCCTCCAGCAGTAGTGACATTGGTGCCTGTATGACCTGTCGACTCTTGAGCTTGTTGGTCAAACTTCAAATCCATGAGACGGCAAGGAACCAAAATAGTTTCATTCATATCATCCACAGTCTGAACGAATCTTTCCATCGTGGAGAGGAGACTTCCATGGGAATGACTGGTCTCCGACTGATCCCACCTGGACATCTTCCTCCGCGAGTTCCCATTAGATCCGCTCTTGTTAGTCCGGCTCGTGCTGCAGAAACAAATAAAACAATTTGAATTAAAAATCTTAGTTGGGAAATAGATTTTCAATGCATCACAATGGTAATGAACACATCTTTATTGGTAAATGCTATGTGCACGCACGCGATGAAACCTCCCTAACTTGCGTAAAAGACATGACTGTACATTATGAGAAACCATCGACATACTCTCTCTATCTGCATTTTCAAAACTGCTGCTGCTTTAATACAAACACTATTAACACACTACAAAAAAACTATATAGTAAAGCAGACAGAAAGATCATTTTGGGTGCCAAGTCTGCTTCCACGGTAGGAAATAAGCACTTTAAGGTAATCGAAAGCTGCACTCAGATCATAAAAATGCGAATCTAATGTAGTATACTCCTCTCGTCTTCATGCAAACTTGTATTTTCCTTCCCATGTATGAACATTCTTTTTAGGTTAAAAAGTCTCGAGGCGCTTAAAAGACCTACATTACAGTATGACAAACCTGCAGAGATACTCAGCAACTCAGCACCACCTTGTTACTGGCCAATAATGCGGCAACAGTATAATAAGCTGTGCACGATTTCTTTGAACATTCAGATTATTATGGTTTCCTTTTACAATTCTGATTAAAGGATTTGCTTTTGGGAAGACACTGCAGGAATAATAACGAATCGCAAATATAATTATTCTTCACTTTTTACTTCTATTCAACTTCCAAGCGAGGGCTTTGGTCTTGTGTTTACTACTTACATAATTTACTATTATAAATAACACACTAATATAAGAGAATACTCACGGCGGAACTTACTGAATAGTGGAGAAGTACATTCTACACGTAGTTTCTTTTAATCCTTATACAGCGATTTTAATTCTTTATGTTATTTCTTCAGCAGTGATTTCTATACTGATTGTCCGTCTCAAAAATCCTTAGAGTCTACATTAATAATAAATTTCTATTTCCTTCTTCACACTCTTTTTTTAGGAGTCTGATTGAAATACCACCAGACTTTCACAGTAAAAACGACATGTGGAGTAATAATAGCCCATTAAATTGCCTACAAGGGGACAGGTGTACAGGTGCAAATTTAACTTGGTTCGGACAGAGGGATTGTACTCTCCAGGAGGTTTATAATCCACCAGCTTCGGTTCATATGAGGAAGTTGGCAGCTAGAAGAGCTGCAGTGACTGCTAATTTCCCGACCCGACTTACGTGTTGACTTAAAAATCTATTCATAGAAGTCCTAGACCCTACACCACTTTTGACAATTGTCTCAATACTATATTTATTAGCTTTCCAACTTATTAAGGGTGACCCTTTTCCGGCTTACTTGTTCCTTATCAGAAAAAACCTTGGTCGAATGCATGCTGGGAGCGTGATTGTATACTAAAACAGTGTATTGTATGGAGCATGGATATACACTGGGCTGGAAGTCATTTCCTTAAGGACTCAGCCACTGCATGGTTTTATCTCGTGCATGTCTATCGGGCTTTGACCAAACCAAATGCATACACAAGAATACTAGAGTATTTCTGGAGCAGCCACATATGCACATGGGGTAAATAGAAAGTTTTATTTTTCTAGAGATTATTATTATAAAGCCTACATATATCGCTTCTGGTCAAATGGCCGTCAATGCAAAGGAAGAATAAATGCTAATGGCATCTAAGCCAAATATAAAAAAATATTTTTAAGATATATTTCCTTTAGAACATACCGCAATGACAGTAAACCTTGCGGTTTTCATCTAAAAATGAAATGGAATAAAAAACACTTGTAGCAAAAACTACTTTCTGTGTAGTAAAAAACATGTTCCGACTTCAATTCCGCGTGGCAGACTGTATGTAACAATAACAATGCTTCTTCAACCTACTAAGTAAACATACGTACATAATAGTGCATGCCGCGAGTGAATGACAATAATGCTAGCTGTACATTCAGGAGTTGACAATCATTCTCTGGAGATTTTGTCCGAGCAAGGGATTTGTATTCTATCTAATGTATTTCTATTATTTATTTTAAGAATTTGTATGAATTATTTTCACGAATTTCTATTAAATACTTGCATGAATTTATATTTAATTTCTATTTTATTAAATTCCGATAAGGACTTTAAATCATGGTTTTTTATTGAAAATCAGAGTAAATTCCACTGATTTTGAATAAATCATAAGTGCAATCTATGCAGAGAAATTTCAAACTATGATTTGACAATGATAAGCCCGATGATTTCATCAACTAAATTAAATACTAGCAAAGTAAAAGACAAAGGAAATACCACAAAACAGCCTTCGCCGACATCCAGTCTTGTTGCATATTGAATAAGTTATACTACAAAAATTCACAACACTAAAAAAACTTGTCTCCTATCGAACATTTGAGTACATTCCAAAATGAATTCACAAGTTTGTAGGAATATACCCACAGCAGCAGATGTTTCAATAAGTTTCAAAAACTTGGGATCTTGAATAAAAAATTCTCAGTCTCTTAAGTTTCAGCTCCTCAATGTCAAATATGGAGTAGATGTAATAGATTTCGCGAGTACCAGAAACGTTCTGCTTTGTCACCAAAGTGTTCCACAAATTACAGACGGAATGAAAAAGATAAGGAAGTCAATCAAGACATTTAATGAGTAGACGAAAACTATTCGTGCAACAGAAGTGATGACACACTTTATCTTGATATTTGATTAAAAACTACAGATAATAATTCGACAACACAAATGCTGAACTTGAACACCTCCTTGCACATGGGCTCCTTTTTTCTTCAACTGACTGTCACTCCTGCTCCGAACACCAATATTTATATATACCTTTTTGAAAGTATCCACCTTATGTCAAATAGCCTGAGCCTTCGCTGATACTCGGGAAAATGCTTTAAAATATTGATCGATTCAATATTCAAGTGTATGACTTTCCGTGTTTGAGTCTAAAGTTTGTAGGAAAGCTTAAATTCAATTTTTCAAATTTAAAACCAAAGTTTAAATTGCTGTATTAAAGTTTGATGTTGTATTCAAGTTAATCTGTTTTCAAATTTGAAATTGTTTAAGATTGAAATTGTATATGTATTTAAGTAGAAATTGTGTTTATATTGTAATTTAAATTTATTGTAAAGTGTTTGTATTAAAGTTTAGTGTGTGGGCAAACACAATGCTCTGGGGAATCGTCCACAAGCCACTAACGGTCTCTGAAGGTCCAGAACAATTTGAGGAAAAGAAATTGTATATATAATAATAATAATAATGAGTTTCGTCACAATGCACACCTTTAATGTTTAAGATCTTTAACTGGTTTGTTTAAAGTTGAACGACAAAATATGAAATAGTTTCATAATAAATTCTGTCTACAGGGTAATATCTGTTTCCTAAAAACAGACTTTTTTGCCTTGTTCAAGTTTGGGGTAAACTATATAAATAATAAATACGTGTCAAGGAACAGACTTGTTCTAAAGATGACTTTAATGAGATACTTGTCAAGAGTGAATCTATACTGTCATATTGGCCGGTAGAGAGAAAGTGGTGTGTCGACAACTTCACGGTACCACATTACAATTTCCTCTTTTCAGTTTTCATGTATAAGCAGCAGCAGGAGTAAGTACAATATACTATACAACAAGTGCTGAGTCGTAGGGTTTGGACTCTCGTTCATGAATTTCCTTCCTGAATGGCGATGTCTGATGAGATCCTTCTCTATACCAACAACAACAAAAGTGTGTGGAGTGGTGTACAAACAGTGTGATTGTATTTAATAAGATTTTCCCTTTTAATCAAATTCTTCTCGTCCGTCTCTATGTCCTTCTATAATACGCGATATGCCACTATTTTACTTCCCAATTTCTAATGTCACGACACACTTTGTGTACTGATTCTTTCAAGTCGACACAATAGTACTTTTCTGTTACCATGGGAAAGGGTCGGAGTTAAAAATTGGAAACAACTCAGAACGTAATCATTATTATAGCACGACACACTAATAATATTACGGACGAAGTAACTCAGAATATTAACTCGGAAACTTTGTTGTACAGTAACTGTAAAGTATTATTATTATGTTTTGTGACTAAAAAAAATGACTCAATTTGCTTGATCATCAAGCTTTGCCTGAAGATGAAACTTTTTGGCTGAAAATCAGACTGATCTCGTGTGAGGGCGAGATAAGAAGCTTCTGTGACAATAGACGTTTTCTCGAAAAGGCTCAAACAATTTTGTGGATATTTACACCAGAAACTAAAAAGTACGGTTAAATTTTTACTACTAAAGTTGGTAGAGAAACCCAGACTACCTCCTTTCAGGTAGAAGAATTCTATGTTACTGAAGTACCTCTGAAGTTCATAAGTGACGTTTGAAATGGTAAATGAGTAAATGTTAAGTGCATGACTTCATAAAGTCTCTATAGCTGCAAATGAATGTGTCCAACATCTACTTTACGTAGCGTATACACTCTCAGGTGGTTACGCTCACAGAGCGTGGTGCATGCATAAGAGGGTATGACCAAACAGGTTGGTGCTCAGTCCTTACTGCACTTCACATATATCTTCTCCTCTGCTTTATTTTGCTCCATTCTATAGATACAGGTATGCCTGCTTAATACAATTCATCTTGCTCCATGTACCTTACATGTTCACATGTTGATGATGCTAGTCCTTATTTTCTATTTCTTATCCCTTCTATACTTCTCTCCACGTACGAATTATTCTCTCACGTAATAACGTCTAGAAAAATATGTAGATTACCGTCCTGGGAACTTTTATTTTTTCCCGACATTTAATTTAGCAAAATCGCAACCAATTAATCAAATCACAGACTTTACTTAAAGCCCTTTCCGCAAGACATTTCTGGCAATTTTTCGCACACAAATACAAGAATTCCGGATACAATAATTACGTTTGTTACAATAATTACAAATTCTTATATTCCTGCTACAAATACTTTACTTCCACATAGAAACACTTTGATTAGACATATAAATACTTTAATTCTGCATACAAATAAAATTAACTTCGAATGCAAACAGACTAACCGCACAAAGAAGAAACTAATTTCAATATCACAAAGAAAAAGTTAATTGAACATTACAAAGGAGGAGCTAATTGCACAAGAATAAGTTTTTTTAAACTAATTCTGGTAGCCCATGTCTAGGAAAAATAATAATATTGTTGTTCTTGATAATTTACTGATAGAATACATTGGCGATCTACCAAAACTTTACAAAACTGTTATTATGATAAAAGTCCTACCTCCGTATTTACACTAATAAATCTTATGCTGACGATTTTATAAGATTAAGAGCACTCACGTCAAAACTAGCTCCCATGAGAAATCGCGAAGTTCATAAGAATTCCCGATCGTAAAAACATACTGGTTTTCATCGTTACGATAGTTATTGTCAATGTCAATTACATTAACTCTAATAACTATGTATATTGCCTGGTATCATTACACAAAGTCATAGTGTAATCAATGTAACCTTCCCCACAATTTTACTTCACCTACCAGAAATACAAACAACTACACAATTTTCACCAACTGACGTGAAAACCTGATGTTGCTTTGGAGGAATCAATGATAATAGCCTTGTTTGGACTTGGCCAAGTTAATAAGGAATATTTCACAAAGCACATTATTTATCGCGTTTTTTAAAACAAAGTATTTTATCAATTTCCAGTATCTACCAAATTTGGGCGTTTATCATACACCACTTTTGTATAATATTTTAGTTTTGTATTTTTGCCATTTTAAAACCATATTATTGCCATCTATTTCAGTACAATACTATAATTTGCATACACACGGATGATCAACATTATTAGGTTTCAAGAGCGGCATGTTTTATCAAAATAGCACTCATTATGCAATAAATTGTAGTTTATTTATCTAATGACAGCATGTATTTTCCGGACGTAAGTAAAACAATGATGATTTCATTGGTATCATACTATGTATACCTCTGCATTTGAGCAAATTGCCAGCTCAGTCCGGATGGTGGTTTAAAAACGTTGAGTCACTATTCATAGGAAAGTTTGTCTCACGCCATAAAACTGACGACGTCAATTTATGCATAAGTAATGGATTTAACCTTATGCATTGAGCCAGTGTGTTCATTCTATTTACATAACATCGATATGTTGTTGTGCAGTATTAGCTACTCTGATGCGCGAGGGAAGTCAAAATAACGTGACTAAATTTTGTTCATACAACTCAGAAGTCGGATATTCCTGTACTGTGCAAACATTTTATACTTAAGAACCCTCTGGAGCGTTCTATTCCTTGGAATTTTTAATCAGAATTCTTAATATGAATTTATAATTCTGAATAAATTCTGAATAACTATATAATTATTAACTAATTTTATTTAAACTTGTCGCTCTGCTATCAACTATCAGAACTATCGACACAAGTACAAAATTGTGCCCTTGTACAATATCCTAACGTTTCATTTTTTTTATTTTCCATCAAAATCCTTTAATCAATCTCTAATGAATACAATGTGCGTCATTGTACTTAAGTGTAATTAAAAATTCTTGACGGGATTTTACTTTCAATGGAGGTAACTACAGTGGAGAATTTAACAACACACCTGATCCTGAAGCATCACGGAATTTAACCAACACATTGTGATCATCAGGCAGTGGGAATTTACAACCAACCCCATAGATCATAAAGCGTAGAAAATTTAAACAACATACATGTGTGATCATTAAAATATAAATATAGACAATGATAACATATGAAACCGACCTTAGGTTTATTTGCGCACCTTCGAATTGTAAAGTATATGGAGACTGCATTGACCATTTGCATCACTAACTGCCATTGTTTGTACACACAGATTTGTGCAGATATACGAAACAACGGAATGGATTCAGAAATGTCTTAAGGTTGAAAACTTGAACGATTCTACAATTAACACCAGCGGGGCTATCTATCTCTCATTCTTTTAGCATATAGCATGTACATATATTGTATTTGCACAACATAGCCTATTGCTCATTGGAGCGATTGATTACTACTGACATACTTGAAAAGTCTTCAGTTGACCGTCATTGCATCAGCACTATGTGAAGTTATAGGGCTTTTGAAAGGGAAGTCAAGGCAATGGAAGGAAGGACGAGAGATCTGTGTATATAGGTAAGGTAAGGTAAAGTAAGGTAAAGAATACATGTGTAGAATCAAAATATCCCCATTATTTATATACACAACCATGTTTATATGCCGACTTCACCCAAACGTCTGGATGCAGAGTCATCAAAACTAAAGTGAGGTTACTACAATTCGCATATTGCATATATAATTCGCAGTTATGCTTTATTACTGAGAATTACTTATTGTATTGTATTGTTCAACAACCTGGAACTTTATATAAGGTATAAGGGCATACATTATGTAGCTGCATATTACATTATGCATCCGTAGATACTTCAACTACGTGTATCTATACTTAAAGGAAGTATATCTATACTTAAAGTGAGTATATCAATACTTAAAGTAAGCATATCAATACTTAAAGTATGTATATCTATACTTAAAGCATGTGTCTACACACTTGTATTTGTACATACAAGATGTGTTTAAATGTAAACTTGTATCGCCGATAGGATTACGCATTTAGCAACAGCAACAGCAACAGCAAAAAGTGTAATATAATGAATGAACCTCTGAATCATAACTCCACCTTCCCTTTTCCCTATTTAAATGACGATGCTTTAGCTTCAGTTTACTATTGTTGTAAAGACGATAAAAAATCACGCGTATGTACACACGTCAGTGTACACAACTGAAAACACATGAATGACCACAGGTGAGAGCGTAATGACTAGCTCAGCCGCTGTTACTATGAATATCCTCGATTAACATATTTTACACTTCAATGTCAGAATACCTGTGTGGACGCATGCTATGGGAATACAAACTAAATCCATCTTCCCATTCACCCTACTTATTAAAACTCATCAACGAATTTACATTCACAAAGACAAGCTCGTTGCGTTTCCCTAGTGTGAGGATTAAGGTAATGTAATAAGTTAAGGACTTAGACGTCAACACATTGCAAAGGTAAGCATCACATATTGCAAAGGTAGCCATCACATTACATAGGTAACCCAAGACAATGCATATAAGTAACCGTACACACTATAGGTAACACTTGGCTGGTAAAAACAAAAATGTTCACTGTAGTCGTCAACTAAATTTCATATAGTTCCCTTCATTAGAAACTATTCCACACGGCAGTATAAAGAAAAAATTATACTTGTTTTACCCTCATTAAAACATTGAGTAGAGACCATGAAAATGCTGTTATATAGGTACTTGATGCTTGTAATAAGTGCTATGGGTGTTAGGATTTGTATTAAGAACGTCATTACAAAATATATATTGCTGCTGCTCAAAGATCATAATAATATATTGTACATGTGAAAGACATCGCAACTGTAATTTTGCAATCAACTTTTACTTGAAGTGTTACTTGGATTATCTATGTGTGAGTAACCCATGTCAGGAGGTAGTTAATAAACACTTATCATATGACCATAGGTTAAATTTCTCTGCTCCTCTTGCATCATTCAAGTAAGATGCAGCAATATTAAGAGCATTTGATATTGAATTCCTCGCATATCTCCCCTTTTATTCAAATACTTCTAAATTATCCCTAGAAACTCCAAGAATCCTAACAACACTGTCTTCATTTCTAATAAGCATATCTATAATAGCATCTGCATTTTTAATTTCTGCAAGTTATTTCCATGTCATTTGTCCTATCAATCTATAAACAGCTCTGTTTGCTACATATTTCTACGATAGCACTATCATGGGTTGCCTAACGCAGCTCGATTTCGGTAGAGATTGCATTATTTTAAACTGAAAGTACAGCCATGAACCGTAGATTGAATGAAGTTTTATCACAGCTAAATCATTTAAGTATTCACAGTAAAAACACTGTGAAGACTCTGGCTCTACCTAATAAAGATACCCTTGTGCAGGAGGTGAATGCTTGGAATGAAGTGCAGGTCTCATATAGAATTGCACAATCTAAAAGGGATGAGTATGAACCAACAAAAAAAATAGGGAAATAAAACACCATTCCGAAACGGTTCCTGCAGAAATTAACTGACGCCAAAAATGTTTTGGGTTTTGGTTTTGGCTCGATCAGTAATAACCAGAATACATATATTACACCCAAGTAAATATAAGTACATACTCATGCATTAAGACAAGGTTTATTCACATGCATGAGAGTCACACCACCACTAGGCCTGAGCAACGCCTTAGGAGCAGACCAATGAGAGCAAGGAAAGGAGTGACGTCAGCCCACAGACCTTTTAAGTTTTTGCGACCGACAATCAACGTTAGATTAAAGTCGCTGTGCATTATTATTTACTTACATCATGATGACCATCCTAGTTCGTTAAATTTGCAAAAAAATCTTCCAATTCACAGATATTACTTTTAAATTCCTACACAATTTTCATTTAACTTTTTAAAAAAATATCAGCATGAGTTACAAAAGTTATCATGACTTTTAAGTTATCATGTGCACAATTGACTGTTTGGGTACAATCATTTTTGAAATACGCATCAAACTGTCTAATTTTTGAATTTATATACATCATGCACATTTAACGTGGGTTTCATGTGGACATGCACGACTGATGCACATATTATTGCATTATATATCTTTTACTACCTGAGCAATGGTGAGGATGGACAATGACGAGCTGTCGTTTTGTATGTTGCAATAAGTTTGCAGATTTTACATATGCCTTGCTATATAGTTTCATCTCTGAGGAAACAAGTTCTTCGAAGCAATTTTCCTCTTCTCTAACTCGAATAAATGCATAAATGTACATACATACACCGCGTCATAACACAACAAGTTTGCAAAAAAATCTGCCTCAATTATTTAATGCTAAAAGGACGGAAAACCCGGAATCATTGTTATCTTCACTGACGACTCCCTTTTGTTATTTCGTGCATGCAACAATGTTCAAGTTGTGTATCTTGCAACCGGAATACAAAGCATTTCACCTTAGCCTTTATACTGCCCTCAAGCGATGCCGAAGCACCTTCCTGTGAATACATTATAATGCATCCTTATATACCATAAACAGTCAAACAGGAAACAATTTATACTTGTACATATAACAAAAGGATATTGTCATTATGATCGTATGCTCTACTTTTATCCTACTTTTGCTTATTTCGCTATTAACTCTTGTATTCTTCCCTGATATGCATACAAACTATTGTTAATGCGGACGCCCATCATCAAGACGTTCGATCCATCCATACATACTACAATTGCGTAACAAATCTTTTGTTTTTACACAATACTTAAGACAATCAGTGGGAATCTGGAAATTCCGGAAAAAAATCTTGTCCATAACAAATAAGTTACAATAAACTTTCAGTTTTATATGAATGTGTCTATAAGTCTATATATGCAGTATGTAAAAAGTGTTTATACTCCAGTCCAGATGATCAAGCCTTGTTTTGTTTTTGTTTTCATTAAGCGGGTTATTCCAGTCTAGATGATGCTTTACAGTCTATATAGATGATGCGCTATATTCCAGTATACAAATAATTAAAGTATATAAAATTGCAAATTTTTGAAGTTTATACATGACGGCCGTAAGACTGGAAATCCTGATGCAAAAACAGATCCGCCAACGTAAGATCGTGTGATGCAAGAGTCAAAAATTATTTCGACCAACCGAGACTGATAAATCATTTCGTTTCATATTATGACTTAACATCCACTCAATTAACATTCATAATCCTTTACAGCCAAATAGCACAGATACCCATATAAACATCAAAGCATAAGGGTATGATATGTCTTGTTCCCTATACTAAAACTAACTAATGCAATTCTAACACGTACGCGCTTATTATTATTGACCACGGCATTTATTAATTTCAAGTAATAAAGGTACTATCTTATGGTAATTCCACTCCTGACTGACCATGTAAGTCCTTCACTGAGTTGAGACTAAATAATTCGCATAACAAGACTGATAAAAATTTAAGCATCGCAACGTCATACGGAATTGAAACATTGAATTATAATTCGTTGAATTACGAGGATGAGCCGAGCTTATTTAACTACTATAACGGCATAGGTTAAAAAAGTCAAAATGATTAGACTCAGCAGTTAGCGATGACCGCAGGGTTCTAGGAATCCTACAAATACAAATGCTTAAATATACAGAATGTCAATGTACAAAATGTCATTTTCATATACTATAGGAAGGATAAGGAGTACTCAAAAAGAGCTTGTGCGGCAGTTCATTGTACCTCCTGACTGGGGCTTAATATGGTCAACCAGGTAAAACAGAACAGAGTAAAGAACCCTCCTGGTGCTCCAACGAAAAAAACAAAACCATACAGATACCAATAAACCATTAGGCATGCTTCAGTGACATTTAGATTTGCTCGGCGTGCTTCAGAAAAACATTCTGATATGCTTCAAAAAATTGTCAGATATGCTCAATGCTCGGCATATTTCTGAAAAACGTATTATAAGGATCTATAATATTATTAAAGCATATCTATTTGCTCGGCAATCTTCACTGAAATTCGCTTGTAAAAAAATGCAAAAAATTAAAACTGGACATTGACGGACAGTGATTTATTTACAATATGTTGACAGCGTTTAGAAATCCTTATCTTATCATCTCAGCTGTTTTGAGCGATTATGACTTACATGAAATTAGGTGGTCAGCACGGAATGCATAGGTTGACTAATATACAAATGTGCGTGATCATCAGCAGGAGCATTCAACAAAATAATACATGAGCTCTGATGTACGGCGACAGTAGTAATAATGATAATAATTGTAAATTCGTAAAAGTTTATGCCACATATGATACGTACCAACCAACATTTAATTAATATAAATGGCATGTCTATGCATCACCTACATAATTCCGTTGCCAATTTCCAAATGTATGCTAAGGTCTTGCATTTCTATATAGTCTTATTCTTATTGCTCATTCCGGCTGTTAAAGTTGCAGAAGAAATTTTAGGTATCAATTAAAAGAAGCCATTAGCAATCGCACTGCGGTATAAATATTCACACGAAAAATCCCAATTTCCAATATATGAATTAACTACGACGCTGATTGTGATTGGGAGTATCAAAGAGGTGTGGATACTACTTTATTCCTTAGTGCACAACAATGCCAGCGTAATTGCTACAGCATGTAAAACAACAGTTTAGATCAAAGCAATAATGCCATTAAACAATGGACATCATACCAGGTCTGCAAAACAAAACTATACAGCCGTGTGATAGTATGAATGCGAAATATTCCTGTATTCTTTCATCCATATTATTTACATAATATACTCATAGGTACATAAAGACTGTTAGTTGCGAATACAACTGTTGTAAATTGTTCATATAATCTTTGTATTTGTGTAATATACTCCTATCTACGTATACATAACTCTTCAATCTATCAACGTACACATAACTCGATAGGGAAATTATGGGCCGCACTGGAATGACAAGTTCATGAGAAAATGTAAAACTATACGACTTAAATACTTTCAAAATGTGCAGAAACATGAAGAAGAGGTGCAACCGAGCTTGTAACGTAAGTGCTGTAAGGTAGTCCGCTACATGACATCATATATGTATACACTTACTGCATCATAAAGTCTCCTACAGAATTAACTTGTACTGACGATAAGCGAACATGTGGAAATACGGAGCTGCAAAACGATCCTTAAGCAAATTTGAATTTGAACACATGCAAATAATACAGCCAAACACATACAACATATAGTATCTCCATATACACAACAATGTACATACACAACCACAACAGACTTGCAGGAGAAAAGGACATGAAATGAAATAACATGGGTAGGTATGGATTCTAAATGTACATCCATCCCTCTACCTTTTGTTGGTAGGAATACATATAACTTGTACACATTATAATTTGATAGGCTAATCAACTTGACTTACTACGTAGACATTAGTTTCACCAAATAATTTTCATCATGTTATCATTAACGTTATACGAACAACAGTAAGCTATAGTTAAAAACAGTATGTATGAGTTACGACAATATGTATTAGCTACAACAAGATGTAGGGAAGTTTAGTCGTATAACCCTGCACACTACTGTCCCTTTTCCTAAAAGATATAGGTTACGCGACTGTGGGTAAAGGTGAGTGGAATACATATGAATTCATTCATTTTCAACAAATAAGTTCACCAGCAGCGGTCAACTTTTGGAGGTACAAAGGATTACAAGGGATAGAATATAGCGTTATATTTTATAGGAATTTGAAACTGTGGAAATAATAACATCATGTATGTATGTATGTATAGGAATTTTAAATCATAGATATATAACAGATTACATATGGTAATTTGAAATTTGGATATAACCTTTCATATAGAAATGCAATGACATACACATGTATAGTTTTCATAGTATAAGGAAATTTTTTCAAGTGAAAGATTTCATGGCAAGTAGTGCAATCCTAATAAACGAAAGCCTATATGTGTGTGTATGAGTCTGTCACATGAAGCAATGCATGTGTAGCAAGAAACAATTAGCATTCCCCAACATTTCATAAGCTTGTATATATGGTGTACACCTGCAATAATTCGACGGCCAGGAATTAGTGATTAAGGTATGCATACGTTAACAATAACATTAGCAGAGAAAAAATAAATGTGTATATTTTCTTTAAACTGTACATATACTGTGCAGACTCAATATAAAATGTATATTCGTTCACCAAATCACCAAAACCAAAGTTGCACTAGGAATAGCAATTACTCACAACGAGCCTTGCTAAATTCCCTTCTCATAAACTGTCAAAGTATGTAAAAGTTGCAAAAGAAAAAGAAACAGAGTCTGTTGGGCTCTGCGGAGCGTAGAAAAAATGTAAAAACAAATAATGAAACCATAAAATATAATACTTGGGGATAATTGCCATAAACAAGAAACTAGAGTAGAGTTTTGATACAAATACATTGAGACCCTTTTATTTTCGTACATCTCCCATGCTTGGCTGTTGATTTGATAAATGCATGTACAGATTACAAAACATCAATTGGCCTACATTCTCGTCGCCGCTATCCACTGAATTCAACGAAAATGGAGTAAAAATAAAAAAAATTGTTGTTTAAAACCTATCTCACTCCATATTACTCTATTCTTTCCCGTTGGCAGATTTTCAAATGATGAAATGTAAATGCACTCTTGTGAACGAGGAAATGCTGTGCTTTTTCTGCTTGACGACGTAATACAACTCCAGCCTTTTAATAACTATTGGGTTTCGGTGAGGTTACATGTAATAATAAAGCGGAAAGGAGGGACGGGTATTGCGAGTTCGTCTGCTTTTGAGGCAATCAGCAGCAGGACAGAAGCTCACACTTTGGAAACGTGCAACCGACATTCTGTAAAAAACACGCTCCATGCACATGATTCTGCATGACAAATAGTAGATGATGTTGTGTAAGAAGGAGTACAGGAGATACTGTGTAAAAAGTAGCAAAAGACTGTCACGGAGCAGAAGTTCTTGTATTAAAAGGAGCAGAAGAAATCCACTGATGAAATCTTCGTCGTACTCTTCATCATGATAAATCTACAGTGTGCCTACACGCAGTTCAGTCCTCAGAATTTATGACGAGGACATTACACAAATATCAAGTTTATATGTATATATACTTGTCTCATACTAACCGGCATTTCTATTTAAATTTCTTGATAGTCTTCGACAACTCTCTATAAATAAGGCACTTTAACTCTGTAGGCATAACTAAGTAAATACCTCTATATATGTGTAACTTTAATTCTCGTAATTTCAAGCTCCTGTCTATAACTTCAAAGTAAATATAATATGTATACATACTTATTAGGAAAGCGGAATGCGTTTCCCCTTGCCTATTATGCACTCTCATTAATACAAGTTTAGTGTACCACGAATACACAACTGTATAATAAAATACAAGTGGATGATAAATACATGCATGTGAATGTTTTGGTTCCATTGCGTAATGCTCCACTTGACAAATTTTTGGCACAAACAACATTTTTCGGATATGCCAGTTACTACGTAAAGATTACACGAAACGAATATTTAATGAAAAAGGCCACAGTTGATTTTTGCGTAAACAAGAAAAAGTATTGGTAATACCAACAACTCAATCCAATGACCAGCTATCAAGGTTGATATGATCAACACAAGAAATAGCCTTGCATCATGGACATCAGCTCAAAAACCTGGATTAAATAACCTCACAGAAACTTTGAATGATGGAACCCCATGCGTTTTTAGCTGTGTTATTTTACAGGTCAAGGAAATGACCCCATTCAGTACGTTGAACGCAAAAAGAGACGACTCTCTTTTATTTCGAGTGCTTTTATTTATATGGAGTCTTCACCTGCTCTCTGTGTCTGTTGTCTACGGCTCATATGTACATATATGTATAAATTCTTCAAATCTATGGGGAAGTAGATGACAAAAATAACTACGACCTGGGAAGGAGCTTAAATTAACTAATAATAGTAGGTGACAAAATGTTAGGGCCATTTTTAAACATAAATGCTACTATTCATTCAGATGCTTTTAATGCTCTTCATACAGTTAAATAATCCCGTGCGGTGCTTGACTACACACTTGCACGCCTTTGAAAACATATGAAAATGAGTGTGTATTCCTTACACAGAACTTTACATACATTTTACAACCTGCACGGCCACTTTCACAAAATTCTTTGTTCCATTTAAATGTCCGAGTTAACGGGTCAAAACAGCAGGTTGAAAATGCTGGCGAGTCGCTTTTTCTTCACAAATTGTCATTTACGGCATTACAGGAATTAATTACCTGCACGTCATTGCAAGTGGAATTTAATACGAAATCCATGGATTAAAAGCTGAACTTAATTCCAGATAATTAATTCTATATCTATATCCAGATAATTAATTTCATACCTATCCAAATAACTAATTCCACTTCTGACAACAAAACAAGTATCGCAAGGTATCGATAACATTTTGCAGAGTCGTCAAAGTAGTTGGATAAGACCATCCGGGTGGATTTTGAAAGTTTCATCACTTTTATTACTAATACTATTGTATGTGAAAAACCCTTGAGCCGTTGCACATGCTGGAGACTCGACGACGGTACCTTACTCAACTTTCACATACATACGGGCTACGAAATAATCCGGTGCACGTCGGATTGGCGTTGCCCACCGTGCAAGGCTGTGACACCATAAAGGATCCTATCATGGAATACCCGAGCATGCGCTAGGACTTCTACATAGCCTCCGAAACCGTCTGCGGCTACTTATCTCCATTAAAAATTCATCTATACGGGTATTTCAACATTGCTTTTTCAAATTACGTGCCAGCCTGGAATTCTAAAATGGCCTTGCCTGTATATGTAAACTCCTTTAACTTTTAGCCCACTGCTGTGGCAATCCTTCAATTTCAATATAGCATGGGGCTGCAACCCTAATTTCCATCGATTTGAGTACCTGAAAACTGTAACTGTGTACAGCAGCTGAATTGAATAAATTCTAGGGAAAATGCAAGCTAGTTACTAAATTACAGCGGAAGTTCGAGATATCCCCAATAATTACGTGATTAAGAAGTCAATACAAGATTTTGAAGGAAAATGTATGTAAATTGTAGGACAAGCAGACTGTATAAGGCAATAATAAAAAGCTTCTAGATGTCTTGATAGATAATTTTCATGTGTGTTGAGCAAACAAATCAATTGAATAAGTGAAGGGTGCAAAAGTCTTGCAAGAGACTTGACATGCAGCCAGTATATAGATTACTCAGAATGCACCATATATTCCTAAGAATCTCCTTGTTTTTAAGAACGAATGAGGAGAAAATTCAGGAGGACGATTTATCTGGAACAAGAATAAAGAATGGTCTTTCATGCTTCTCCCCAACTCCCCACCCAATCGACAGGGCAGATAAGTGATCAGGAAAAGGGCTGCATGCAAGTTGGAAGTTGGACAAGAAATACTTCATACTATTAAATATGTCGTATGATTGCTGTTCAACTGTGTGACATGTACTCATACCCAAAGAGATGAACACACCTCCTTGCATATCACACACTGTATGTCCCAATATCAACTCGATAATCACGCACCTGACTTTTTACTACTAACTTGACCCAGGCCAATTATTATTTCCAAGGTCTTCAGACTGTGATGAAACGCAAGTGCAGTGGACTTTAATTCTTTCCAATGTTTTACCCTTTTTGAGCTTTCTGATCTTATGATACTCTATAAATCGCTTATACTTGCATTGCATTACCTTTTTGAGCTTATAAAAGTTGCTGTTCAACTTATAAATGTTCTTTTTAGGTATTACAAATGTATTCCTGCTATCCAGGTTGTGTATTTTTAGCTTATAAAGTTAATTCTTCAGCTTTATAAATCGTTTCTTTTTTAGTTTAGGAATGAATGTATTCTTTAGCTTGTAAATGTTTCTTTAAAGTTAAAGATGTTGATGATTGCATCCTTATCTCAATAATGTAAGTTGGTAGTGAGCAATTAGTCCTTGGAATTTATGATTTTCTCTCCTACCAAGTCTTTCTACTACTGCGACTAAGGAAACAGCAAAATTCCCACTAGTTATTATAACAAGGTTGCTCGATCCTTAACAGCTACCTACAACAATTGCACGAACAGTACAGATCTGTAAGCTACTTTTAATCCACTACTTGTTTCTACTAATTACCGGCGAGGCAAAATATACATGATACTAGCTCTTTTTAATTGCTTCATATCTACAAATCGCCTGATCCTTCCTTTAATTACTAACTACCTGGTCTACATATGTTGTCTTAAGTTCACTGCAAGGTGATTAAGCAATTATTGATATGGTGATTTCGTTCATTGCAACTAAGTAGCGCTTGATTCGTTAACTGGAATCAAATCCAGATACTGCAGTAGCTAGATCAGGAATAGACTATCAGGAAATCGCAATAGTAAGTAGCGGATTAACTCCAAACTTGTAATCAAGGTGTTAACTACTTGAAATAGTCTTCAAATCAAGGAACTGAAATACTACAACTAGATTGAATGGACCTGAAATCAAGTAACAAACAGCAGTAACATCAAACTAGTCAGAAATGCACCTGAAATGAAATAAAAAATGCAGCAGTAGTATCGGCTAACTATAGAGTTGAAACACATTATAAACGAATTACATACAACAATGCAGTACTAACTGGTTGAAATACACCTGAAATCCCGGAAGTTGCCGAGCTAATAACTAGTTCCAACAAGACATCAGGAATTGCTATACTAACTATAAAAGTATGGCTAAAAACACATGGAATCACGTAGGTGTAGCAATTGCAGCAGCATTCAACTAGAATTCTAGACATGACATATATGAAAACGACATGGAAGAAAATGATGAGAAAATCAGAGTCAAAAAATATATGCAAGTTAATTACTTGATCAAAATTGCAACTCTTGCAATCACGAAGATATGCATGACATCGATCTAAAGCATATAGCAATAGTCGTTGAAGCTAAAGTAGCTTAACTACATACAACTAACCTAGCAGTAGTTACTAAATGTAAGTTAGAGACACATAGATCATCTAGAGATAGATCTAGCAGTTTATATCTATAGAATTAGCCATAAAAAAATTAATTAAAAAATAATTACAAACCTCTTATTGGACTCGTCTCCACTCATATTGTCTCCCATGATGTTGTCATTGTAGCAAACTCCACTCAAATTATCCATGATGACGCTTGGTGTGTAATCTTGTACGTTCCACAGCAAAAACTCGGTGTGCAAAACTTCTATTTAACAACTTCAATATACTTCAACTTCTATTTGGATCACCTTCAATACTTCTATGGATCACCTTCAACTTGAATAGATCAACTTCTATGTACGGACCAACTTCTAAAAACTGTCAAAAGCGACGATATTCCTTCCAGACTCGGGGACACTGACAAGAAGCTGGAAACTTGAAACTTGAGCAGCTGTATGGTATCAATTCTATATTATGTGGAAGTATGGGCAAAATAATTTTGACTCTTACAAATTCAACAATATTAAGCTTCAGTGATAATGAGTGTTGACACTAAATATAGAATAGAAAATATACTTGATCGTAGTGATTTAGATTTGACGTGTGTAAAGAAAATGATTAATAAATATTAATAAAAATATTCAAGATGTTCTACAAATGGTTTAGCACAGGAGAGCTCTGGTGCTTTCCCTGGAAGGATGGAATTGAATGCCGGATCGGTAGCTGGAACTTCTTATATTACCTCTCACCAACTATTGTGTGTGTGTTGTTGCACAGGGGGGTTAAAGTTAAGGGGAAGCCCAGTTTTCACTGTAATCACGACTGTGCCATGTGTATATATAAGTATATAATATTATTCTATATGGCTGTATGGGAAAACCTACACTATATACACTCGCCTTCTATATTCCTATATTATATGCTTATACTGCACAATTTATATGATTATATTTCTTCGCTGCTCTGTACGTACAAGTTTGCTTTTAATAGTGGGAAATACATATAAATGAACGACGAGAGTTGTATTTGTACGGACGAGGAGCTGATTCAGCTCTACTAGAGTAAACTTCTACTGTACTATTAACGACGAGTTTTTCGTTCAATTGGAGTTTTTCATACTATGTTCTATCTTATATCTCAAGTTAAAGCTCAACTTTTTGTACATGAACGAACGCATATCTCTCTCTCTTCTCTATTTCTCTCTCGCTAAACGAACGAACGAACGAAACGAACCACCACACCATCCACAGACCAAGCAAAGCAAGCCTTCACCATTCACCACCATGCTAAAACATACGAGATATAGCAGTTTTACTTCATACTTTTTAGCTTGTTCTTGCTCTTGCTCCAACCCAATGGAACACCAAAAACTCTACCATATATTTTATACATGGTGAGCACTCGGGAGTTTCCAGATGCACTCGTCTCTCGCATGACTCGCAAGACTCCCAATCAATGGGCTCGGCACATTTCCTGCGTATATGCTCTCTCAACGTACGATTTTACTACATACGAAAAATCATCATCCGCACAAAACACACTGCAGTTCCCGAGCCACACCACACTATACACACTCACTACTCAACTCACTATGCCTCTGCCACACGATATTCCTCTTTTTTAACGTATTCTCCTTTATTTCCCCATTGTATACATTTGTGTACCTATTATTAAATGCTTTTATTCCATTCCTCTTTACTGCATTTACAGTTAAGAGTTTTGGCGTCGATTTTGCTTTTGGTTGGGCTATATGCTCTAGCATTTTGGGGCTTTCCCGTTTTGACCGTTTGGAATGTTTGGAGTTTTCACGTTTTTCGGCTTTTGGATCTTCCGCGTTTTATTCTGGATTTGGATTTAGACAATTTTAAGATTCCTTGCTTGCACTCTTCCAGTTATGAATGAATTTGTAGTAGTTTTGTATGCTTGCGCGTCTAAGTCATATTTTCGTTTATTTTACTATACAATTTCATGTTTTTGTGTTTATTTGGATAAATGAATTTCATATTTTTGTACTATATAGTTTCGTATTTTTGTATTTATTCTTATGCATAAATTTCGTACTTTTGTTAGTTTTTTTCTACACACATTTCACATTTTTGTGTTTATTTTTCTATATAAATTTCCTATTATGAAAAGCAGTTTTATTTATTTTTACATATCTTGTGTATGTATGTGAATCGTACATTTTGTATGACCTACTAGCGCAAAATTTTGGCACGTTTAGTAAACATTTCTGCACATTTTGTACATGCATGTTAGCATAACTTTATAAGCAGATATTAGAGCAGATAGAGATTTGCAGCTATATATTAATATAGGTGCAAGTAAACTATAATAATGAAATATGAAATGCTTGTAAGATTGCTGCATCCATAGAAGATGTATTAATTATATACTGCATGGTCATTAGCACAGCGATGATTGAAAATTTGAATACATATGTGATGTATGTACATATACATACTTTACATATTACCACAGTCCCATCGCATGATATTTTTTTTACATAAATTTCTTTTTATTGTAATTATGCAGATTTTACCAACTTATTACCTCCCCCTCCAAATGCAGATACTCATCAGTCAAAGAATGTTATTTTTAGTCCCGATCATGCACAAGCCGCCTACACAAGGTATGGAGATGGACATGGACTATCAATATCAATAAGGAAAAATTAATTCATTACATAAGGATTGGCTGGATGGATCGTGCGAGGGTATGAATAACTTGACATTATTGATTTGATTGTATGAAGATGGATACTTTGCACTTCGTTATGTGTACTTCGTTATTGGATGTTTGATCCTTTGAAATGCAATCTATTGAATCAACATATACAACAAATATATAAATAGTATATCTTTGGTCATGTAAGGAAATTGTAAATACTGTACATTTACTTTTCGTCACGCTTCTGATTTCGATCACACTTCTTCCCGATGCACACACCGGAGATATGTAGCGGAGATTAAAATGCATACTAAATTAATGCATATTAAATTAATGTTATTATTATTATCGCACGATGACAGATCATTCAGCAACAGACAGGCAGTATTTAATACCTTCAGCTTGGATATTTCACATTCCCTGACACCAACTCACACATATACTTTGTGATTTGTGACATATGAGATGAGCATGTGATGTAGTTGCTAAATCTAATGCATGTTAATTTCTTTAATTACGACTAATAATCAAAGTTAAACGATTCTCCTGCGATCTTCTTGTATAACACACCAACTTCCCTACTAACCAACTTCTAATCCCTAACGGGATTAAAAATCAGCTAAAGCATTAAAATTTGATTATTCTTCTGTTCACACAATTATTAATCTCTTTTATTAAAATTATTATTCTCCATTCACAAAAAGTATTAACAATAATTGCAAGAATATTCGAACAAGAATATAGTAAGAACATACTTAAGAAAGCCTTAATGTAATCAACTATTACATGGAATACAATGTCTTGGACATTTATTAACAATTGATGCAATATAAAATATACTAAAACATGTAACGCTCAACACACTATTAATAGCATTTTAGTTTTGAATTCTTTATTTCATGACACTATTATTTTTATTTCATTCAGTGCATTTCGAATGTTCTTGAAGAATGTATGTAATCTATAATTTTTGCATTGTAACTTTGTAACGTTTACTATGCATATACTAGCACACGTGCAATGCTGACGCAAACATTCTATACATAAAAATATTTTAATACTGTGTGACAGTCGTTTAACAATTTCGATTTTAAAAATTCATTGAAGGATTTTTACACATTTTACAAAAGATTATAAAAATAAAATGTAAAATAATTAATTAAATATGAATAATTGTTTATACCCCAGTTACATTGTCTTTCATCAATAATATTCTAGGAGTTGTAATGCTTGGACCAATTTATTAACTTACAAGTTCAATATTTTTTCTATATTGACTCAAATACTTGTCTTACTTACATGAGTTTGAACAAATGACCAGCCAGAATACGTTTTTAACAGTAATATAAACAGGAATTTAGCATTGTAAAATTAATAGAATTTGTGGACATTATGGAGAAGTTTATTTTGGTGAGGCTTTCATACTCATATTGCTCCTATAATGCTATTTAAAAAATATTCTACAAATATTGGTCTCCGCTAAAGGTATAATAAGTACTATACTAATTATTACAACCATTGGTAGCGACGCATAACCACATAAGGAACAACATGATAAAATAAAATAAAGCTTTTTTTTGACAATGTTGCCGCCAATGAGGACAGTGTATATTTGTATAATTATTGTAATTGTAAGTACATCCTCTGAACAAAGCAATAAATAAAGTGCGACATGCGTTCCCTGCATGTCGGTTTTCAATTGCACTCTCAATGTTTTGATAAGTTGGCAAAATCCGATGACATACTGTCATTTCTTGTGTGTGATAAATGTCACACTTCAGTTCAGATAATAACAATTGAGTGGTTGTTTTTGTGTTTATGATTCCTGACTTGATGAGACGAACACTAATGCACCGGGCTTAAATTAATATTAACACTCCACTGACGTGGAGGATTTATTTTCCAGTTTTGTCACCGTTTTTGGATTTTTTATTGCTCATTTGGATTGTTTTCGATGAGCTCGGAATTATCCGTGTGGACTTAATCATATTCAATTGTGTAGCAAAAAATAAATTCTAAAATAAAAATAAATAAAAGTTATTGTTTCTAGTAAACCAAACCATAATAAGTAAAATACAAAGTTAATTCTAGAATTCAATATAAATGAAAAATAATTCAAGCTCAACATAAATTTTACAAATTCTAAAATAAAAAAATTTATTAAATAAATTAAATACATGGAAAATAAATGAAAAAATAAAAATGAACACAAATAAAATAAATGAAAAAATAAAAATGAACACAAATAAAATAAATAAATTCTAAAAACAACACAAATAAAATAAATAAATTCTAAAAACAACACAAATAAAAATTAATAAATTCTAAAAACAACACAAATAAAATGAATAAATTGTAACATCAACACAAATAAAATGAATAAATTGTAACATCAACATAAATAAACACGTCTGATGCTTTAATCAAAATTAATGTTTGTTTTGAACATGGATTTTTCATTGGGTATTTTATTTCGGTTACAGAAATTTTGTTTGCGCCAAAAATTGTTGACGAAGTTCTAGGAAATAAAATACTAAAAGTCTCTACATGAGATTGCCAATTGCCAACGACAAATAATATGCCAAATTTATAAGGAAAAGGATTTGGTTCGCGAAAAGTTAATGCACGTCAGTGTACGAAAACAGAAGGAAGATCCGACTCACTTGCTAAAATTGGAAATCGAACACTATGAAATATTAATGTTGTACATAGGTATACATACCTTTTACCAGTAATGATCTAGCCATCAACATGCATACTAAATATACCATTAAATGCGCACATATCAAAACATGGACTGATGAATCGTAGTTATACGATGAATACCTATACACTATAATATGTAATATACATACACCACGCC
This sequence comes from Lipothrix lubbocki, assembly GCA_034696945.1. Classification (NCBI taxonomy): domain Eukaryota; kingdom Metazoa; phylum Arthropoda; class Collembola; order Symphypleona; family Sminthuridae; genus Lipothrix; species Lipothrix lubbocki. The sequence continues at coordinate 25,351 of JAQGAK010000844.1, read as the reverse complement.
ACATATTCAGGTTTTTCCTAAAGGCAAATTTTTCTGCTCATTGTGGGTTTGGAATTGGATGGAACATGCTAATAAAGCTGTCTCTCGGATAAAAAAAGTACTTTTCTATGTATCCATAAAAATTCTATCAGGCGATATATGTACGAATCATAAGGGGGGAGAGAAATTTAAATACCTGATCAGGTGTTCGAGGTTATATTTACTCGGCGAGCATTGGCCTCCTGGTACAATTAAATTACACAAGTTGTATATTGTACTTGTGCAACTTAAATGTTTGGTTAAGTGCGTGAATCCCACCTCGTTTAAATAAAATGTTGGCTAAATGCGAAGTTGCCGACATGTCTAAACTATATAAAGTTTCCTGATATTTTTTTCCTATTTTTTATAAATGTGAATCTAATGCTTTTTAATCTAATATGCCATATAATAAGGATTTCTCTACAGTATTTCACTACATACGTTAGTCCCAGTACACTACGCGGATGTACTCTGCTTTGGTAATTTGACGTTCTCACGGGACTAATTAAGTCCCCAGAGGAGTTAACAAGCTTTTAATATGAATGAGAATTCGTGAATAAACGGTCATCGTTGGTGTTGGTATATCCGGCAATTTTTTGTTTGATTCAATTAAACAAAATAAAATATTGCATTTTACTGATTAATCCATAGGTTCTGACGTATCAGGATTTAAACAAGGCATCTTAATTGTGTATAGTAACACATTCATATGTATATGTCATATGTTTAAAGAATACCCCACGTAGGTATTCGTTTTTATTATTTTACGATTTATTATTATTATTTTCATATTATTATTATTATACGACATTTATTCTATGCCTAAACATGTTTTAATTGCTCACACGTCCTATAAAACTGCAACTTACAACTATATTACTATTACTATGATGCTGAACCTGCGAATTTTCCAAGGATGCCGCCGTCACTTTCTACACAGTCTATAGAACGTGTTTACAAAATTGGTCGTTTAACTCCTCGGACGTGATTAATATGATTATTTTGATTTTCCTGAACAATGCCTTGGATTTACCCACGAATGCGAAAGCGATTGTCCTGAATGCGTAGTATAGTTTGTTTTTTGCCAAGGAATAAGCTTCTTATTTCTTCAACTGACGACCATGTCCTGCGGTGTCCGGCCTCCCAGGCTTGGTGTACTGTACTTAAATTTGATGTCTTTTTAACATTAATTATTAAAATTAATTTTTTTATTTAATTAAATAGTCATTGCACAATTTTTAAATTCCCTCTCTATATTTCCAAATTTTTTAAAATATGTTTTCATTTTTTAGTTTAATTATTTTGCTTCTCAATGTTTATAATTATTATCTAATTTAAAATTAATTTATGAGATATTTTAAAGCTTTAATTAAAATTGATTAATTAAATTATTCAATAAAATCCTGTGTAATTATAGCTTTTTCTATACCAAAATCCAAATTGTTTATTAGATTCTGGAGAAGCTGAAATTGAAAAATTCTGATTATTCCTCATTGTTGTGAAAAGAGCCATAAATTTCTGTGAATACGGATTTTATGAACCAGAAATATTGCCATAAAAATATTAAGTGCATCATGGATCGTTAGGAAATGCCCCGACTGAATCAGTGAAAACAAATTTACCGAGCATGTGTCATCTCTTGTTGTATACATACACTCTACATAAATATAACCTAGATATAACATTTTTTAAATGTTTGGCTGATTGTCTAATAAACTTTTATGCACACGTAATTTTACGAAACCATAATAATGCGTCGAAACTTATACACACACTGATAATAATCACTGATTGATGCTGATGCGTCAAAGCACTTTCGCTTGACTATACTATAGAAGTATATATACTTCTATAGTATAGTAAGTATATATACTTTAATATATCTGCTGGAGACCGGAACATCCTTGAATGATCCCTCAATAATTGTTATCTTCTCGATTTTAGGTGATTCACCTTGACGGAATTTTTCAATATAATTCAGTTATACTAGTAATTACTGTAGTGTAGTGGTTGGCGGTAATTATAATTAAGTATTTATACTGAATATACATACATATAACATACATGAAAAGATGCGACCGCTTGTTTATACAGTTCAGTTTTTATCTCTGTATGCGAAACAGTAGATTTTACGCTTAATTTTCTCAGTCGCTAATCAAATCTGTGAGGCACGTGAATACGGACTGCGTAGATTATTAGAATATTTGAATGTATAGTTCAGCCAGTATATATAAGTATAGCCAGTATAGTTCTATGAGTAATCAAAACGCAATGAACAGTTATTTATGCCGCAATATTGCAGAATCATTGGATTAAAGATGATCTTTTCGGTTCTGTCGCCATACTCAATAACATTAGAATTCGGATTCCTCCTAGCCCTTCGACATTCCACGACCATCAGTTTTTACTTAAAAGATGGAATTAAAATGTGTCAGTTAATCTGAAAATAAGTAGCACACATATAAAAATAATGTATCAAAATAAATGGGAAAGAAATAGGAAAAATCAGATTATTTAAAAATTTAATAAAACCATAAGTGTTATCGCTGCGGAATCTTTTGAAACCTTATTGATTCTTATTAGATATAACCTAAAACGTTTAGCTGATCAGGAAACGAGGAAACTGCAACTTTACGACAAGCTGTTTTAAAATCATTAAAAATGTTATAGGATGACTGTATAGTTTATATAGTCAACCCCATCCGTTAGCATTATAGTACTGCAAGTTTGCAAATTTTCCAACGGTTTTTGCAGCCCCTGTGTAGAATAAATTTATTGCATTGACCTGCAGACTGTCTATCAAATAAAAAAATTGCACGTGGTGATATCGCTAAAACTTTATTTGACTTTAACATGCAGCGGGTTCATGATGACAAGCATCAATCCTTCAATTATCACCTGCAGTATTCATGCATCCATTCTGTTACACTCTGTGTGCGTTGACAGTTTAAAAATGTCATCAGTCGCAATGTCTAATAACTATGTAGGGATATATGTAATTTAATGTAATTGACAGAATCAAAAGGCATGAACTCATAATAAATAATGCGACCTTGCAAGAATGTCGAAAGTCTTATATAATTAAGACTTAATACATATAGCCTAATTGTATACTTGTACATGTAAGTATTATAGATATGCATTTACATGTGCACTAGTAATTAGAAATGCAGAATTTCTGCACCGTAATGAGAATTTATGTAATCGCGTGTAATTTCACACATATATAATATATGTGTATTTATATAATTGTGTAAATCTTATTATCAATATTATTTATAAGTATATTATCTTATTATCAATAGTACTGTCTATAATAAGATTTAATTTATTATTAAAAAAGAATTTATGCCACCTCCCCTTATACACACAATATATCAGAATATATGGATAATTATATAGATGAATCTGATATAAATGTTTAAACATGTTCATTGTCCTATTTTGTGGGGAAAAAAATTTTTAAAATATAAAATGAATACATATGTATAAAATAAAACATTGCATATTGCATATTGAAGAGCATCCCACGCTACCGTGATTTCAAGTTCTTCTTTCACACTCTCACTGGCTGATCAAGAAGATAATCGCTCCAGTTAATAATTTTTGCTGTTGGAGATGAAAAACTGGAGGGAATTATGTAATTATATGACTGATCAAATGACAATCGTAAAACCGCGATGTCAACACATTATCACACACAAGCTTGCCTATCAACACTCTTTTACTTTAAATATTGCTAATGTAAAGTAATAGTGTAGTATATATATACTACATATACTATATATAGTATATAGTACATACATATACATAATTATATATAACATACATATATATAATTTCTGTACAGCTGGCTCTGCTGCTGCTGCTGCTGATGATGACAGTTTTCCAATCAAGAGTTGCTGGCTGTGAGAGGAAATAACGGAGGACGCCAAACTGCATTCGATCGCATAAAAGTGTATGGTAAAGTGCACATATGACCGAGATTTAACTTTTAAGCCTGTGACATTGAAAGTTCTCATTGAACCACATTTTTAGCTCTCTGCCTCTTCTTATTGCCTTGCCCGTGATTCCCATATAATAAGCAGAAACTCTCACTCTCATTGCAGAACCAGTAATATAGTAATTTATATATATATGTGATGTCCTTTAAACGATCGACGCTCTATTTCTGTTCTAAACGATTACTCTATATCTATACTACAAGTACTATACTTACATTTCTCTGATCCAAACACTCTGCTTTTGCTACAAATTGTTATATCTGTATACTCTGTTTTTTCTGTATATCTATTAAGTATTATAATAAAACGGTCTATTTAGAATCTGCTTTTGTTAGTTCGTGCAACGATCTTATAGACGCTTTGAACCAAATTAAAATTACATCCAAGCTTAAAACACACCCATCGGTGCATAGAAATAACTTCTCCGTCATTCACATAAGGACGATGTAAATTTACCAGCAGCAGCTGTTTTTGCAATTTACGTACGTCCAAGATTTTTTTCCCGTTGCTCTTATATATGTAACATTGAGCACGACATCCTGTAATGAAAGCAACTTGACTTTGGTGTAACCAAACCACACTTTCTGAGATTATGTCAAAGCTACTGATACGCTCATCTACTCTATACTATAGAACTGACGGTTTCTGGATATTTCTGGTTTTTCGCAACTTTCATGCTTTGGCACTTCGCCTATATGCAGTGCTCCTTTATTCTGAAGTTGACAGTAACAAATCTATAGTTTCAAATTTGACTGTACGGGCTGATCATACTTTGTAATCAATGCTTTTAAAACGCTGCTTAACTTTCTGAGCTTATGTACAAACATACATACGTAGGTGGGTAATTGCATTTATTTTTTTAGTTCAATTGAAATTGACGTCAATAATGGATCAAATTGATGCGCGTTACTTAAAACGAACTTAAATCCAATTGAGTTTACAGGAGTAATTTAAACAAATTGACGCTTTTCAATGTAAAAGTGTATTAGAAATGGTGTAATGTGCATGAATTAGATATAATAATGTGCATTAATAATAATAATAATAAGTTTGTAAATCATGTAAATCACGAAATTATTTAAGTATGGGATATGTCAAAATTATTTTTAAAAAAATTAAAAAATCATGAATAAAAATTATAAATAAAAATTCAATAATTGGAAAAAACATATTTTAAGGCAATTGAGTAAGGATTAAGGAATTGAGGAAAATTAAATAAAATGAATAAACTTGAGCAATCAATGTTTGACAAAAATTAAAAAATGAAATAAAATTCCCGATATAAATGATCGATTGCGCAAATTAATTTCGTTCGACTAATCAATCAGCAATAATGTGGATTTCTGTATAGACTTTGAACCGCAGGGATTGGGTTTTTTAGGATTTTTCCATTAATTGCATTACTTACAATGACGACAATATGTTCTTGCTTGTACTGAGCTAGGGACTTGGGAGTTTGCATTATAGAAAAGATTAGAAGCGAATTTTTATAGGAAGAGGAATATGAATGTTATGAATCTATACGCCTTTTTTGCTCTCATAAAAATGAACAGCGATATTTCATTGGAGTTTTACGCTCCAGGTGAAACTAGTATTTCCATTGTTGCATTACAAAATGACTTGAGATTATATGCATGTAGGAATATACGCTGAATGGTTTTTTATTATATTAATTAATAAGATTTAATATTTAAACACCAAAGTTGATTTCTGTAACAATAATAAGCACCGTCTCTAAAAGTCACTGATGACACTTCCTGGTTCGCCACATCACACTGCTCAATTGAGAGTGCGGACACTATGGACAACAGTAAAATTAATGCACAAAGTTAGTTCAGCATGGACAAGTCTATTAAGTCAATGTAATCTATAGCGTCATCAGCTGTTGTGCATATGCTTCTTATATACAGTAAACAAAACATTACATTGTATTTTCCATACAAAGTGCACGTTTACCTATGTACTTTTGTCACAATCATAATAAGTCCTTTAATTATTCATTATTCTCATCACCTTGAGAGGATGAGGAGCTTGAGATGTCTTTAGTGAGTGTTTATAGCATAGATATAGCAAATATCATATTCACAACAAAATGTGTCAAGCTTCAAGCATAGCGAACGCATAGCCACGCACACGGAAAGCATATACGTATGTACATGCCTGTATGCTCTTGTGGGAATTCCTCCAAATACAAATACTCTTCCGTACCCACAAAAGCTGTTGAAATAGATGAACTTGAAGTGTTTTTCATCTCAATAATCATTGCGCCATGTCTTAATCCTTTGCTTAAAAGGGAACGTTAAATGTGATTTTATGCTTTTTTGCCTGTAATTTTTTTTATATTTAATTTCCACGTTCAATTCTCATCCAAATTTGTATGTACAGACGTAAACCTTACTATATGTAAATGTAATACATATTTATATTTTCATTTAATTTTTTTTTTAATTTATTTTTTTAATTTTTAAATAAATTCATTTCCTATATAAATTCTTATATTTTCTGCGTATTTGACTTTTTGGAAATTAAATTCTCATATTTTTAATTTAAATTTTCACGTGCATATAAATAAAACAATTTCACGTGTAATTTTATTTCTGAAATTATATTTTACCTAACGTTATAAAGGTTAATCACGCTCATTCTGCATTTAAGTAACAATAGTAAAATAACAAGGCATGTGGTTACAAGAGCTAAAAATTTATATTTTGAGTTATTTAAGCATTAAAATAGTATTGAATATTACAGCTATAGGAATTCCTCTTAAATAAAATTAAAAAATCAGCTTTAAATACAAATTAAATTTTATCAATTACAATGACAACAATGGCATTGCTTATTATTTAAGCTCCCAATGAGATATAAAATCTTTGTATAACATTTAAGTCCTAGTATGTATATCCGGTTACTTTTATTCTGAAATAAAACAATGACACCCACAAAGTCAATGTTCGAAATGTTTCAGCACCCAAGGTTATATGTACACACTTGTATTATTATGGGGTTTTCATTTTTTAATGTACAAAAGCATTAGCAGTATAGAGCCACATTTCAAGTGTAGAACCGTGGCAAGGTGGAAAAAATTGCTTTGAAACAACCGGTATAGCGTCTCTCAACTTTGAAAAATGTATTTTTTAGGATGCCAAAAAAAGAAAAAGAATCTTTTTGTATTTCACGTGTCCATGCTTTTACCACTGTCGCCTTCATGTCTTCTGGGTTTTCGCTTCTTGCTGACGCACGCTCTATTTTGTATTTTCTATTGCTAAAAGTAATTAGTTGTGGTGGATTCAACTGGATTTGTTTTTTTTGCTGGATTTATTGTTTGTTTTTGCTCCGGGATTTAACGTTTTTTCCTGGAATTTTATTATTCCTTTTTAATTTCTTGGATTCTTGTTTTTATTTTCCAATCATTTTATTTAAATTTTTTGTTCCCCAATTTATTTTTAAATACCCAATTTATTTTTTAAATACCCAATTTATTTTTTAAATACCCAATTTATTTTTTAAATATCCAATTTGTTTTTTAATTTGCTTTGTTTTTAATTTACAAATTTATTCTTCATTTATGAATTTATTATATTCCGCTTTGAATTGCAAAACCTTAATTTGCAGCGATAAAAACAGATTTCACAATTCTGGAGAAAATCCCCTTTGATTTAGCAAAAGGTGGGAAAATGCATCTTAAACACTTTCTTGCAAGGCTAACTTATAACTCCAGAGCATGATCATTGCACGAGTTCTTGCACTTATTATGCTCATCTTCCACTATTCTGCATGATTTAAATGATATTGCGTGGTTCGAAGGATATTCCCTTCCATTGTTGTTGACGCAATAGAGACAATAAAGACTATGTAATGCCTTGCGTACGTCAATACAAACGCGTACATCGTTGGTAAATCCAGAAATTCCGAGGCTTTGGTTTGTTTTGTAGCTTTTGTATGGTGCTATAATACATTATATGTGAAATAGTTAACTCCAATTTAATTTTTGAACATCCAAGATGCTACGAACTTCGTAGTACGAAATCACTACCGCTATCGTTACTCAGGTCATTAACTATTATTGAAATTGTATAGGGATAGACACACGAATTTTTTATTTGTTTTTTACAAACTTTGTACAAATTACGTACGGGCCTGACATTCAATGTGTCTGTAATAATAGGAGATTTAAGTTGGATTGGTCACGCTATAGTTTAAGAATTAAATGAATTGAAATTAGATTTAAGTTATGGTGAGAAAATATCGCTTTTAATGTTTTTTTTACGTTTGCCTGATTTGTAATTTTACATTTAATTATTCAAAATTGCGATTAATGAATTTGAATGAAGCTTGTATGTATATAAAAAATTGAAATAAATGTTGATATTTAAAGAAAACATTAAACCATTTTGTTTTTTTTTATTTAATTTTTTAAATTCTCAATCTTACAAGATGGACTCCGTCTGTAGGTAATAACTCCCCAAGATGTTCAAACACCTCTAAACCAAATAAAGTCAGGGCTATTGTCCTATGGCTGCAATATCCACGTGCAAACGAACCGGTCAGTATCCCGATAAAGCGAACTACCAGTTTTATTCCATTTTTGTTGGAAATGGATATGTTTTATTAATCAACCTAACATAATGACAATGATATTATACGCACATTTGCTAGCATTTGACAAATTTAATTTATTCCATTATACACGCTAATAAACAATTATGTTGATTATTTATTATTTACAAACTCAAGCATATGTCAAATGTTCATGTCAAATACAATAATGTTCATATAGTGAACACATTGCAAAAATAACAAAACACGCCATAAGCACGTTATTGCATACTAATATTGTACGTTCACCTTGCTGAAATCCAATGACTTCATTTATTTTCTATATAGTAACTTGCAAAATAGGACTCGTACGATGGTATACGATCCAATCCAAGGGTAAGGTCAGCCAATAATTTTAATGCAATCGCAGTTTCAAGAATTTTCCAATTTTTCCTCTTTAAACGGGAGAGGAGTAAAAGTCTGTTACATGAAATTTGCATATGTGCGAAAAATTACGGCGACAATAAATTCACGCTTGTATTACATTTTTGCAATGTGCACGCAACATTTTCCGTATAGGATTATGTTAGGGTATAGGAAATTTGCAATGTAAAATTTACACCAAAGGAAAATTCGCCATATAAAAAATTTGCTCTGTTCCAACTATACATATAAGAGGATTCGCTATACAAAATGTTTGCTCTACATGAGAATTCCTATAAACTTTCCATTAAATGAGAATTCGCTACACATATGTAAAAACTTTCCACTAAATAGAAGTTTGGCATATAAAAAATTCGCCATACTGAATGGATGACAAATAACCTGAAAATAGGTTCACCTACCGAAAGTGCGAGTGTGTGGAGCTGGGTACTCTGGTGGCTTCATGATCTGCGAGTGATTTTATTGTACATGTATATACTATACAGACTGGAAATAATACTGGGAAATTTCCATCCCTGACAGTGATTTTTTTTGGCATCTAAATAAAGTTTAAACGAAATATGCTGGCTCATCCCATGCCATGGTCACCTTTTCAAAGGATGGATTCGTTGGTTTTAGAGGAGTGAATAATAAGAGCGAGTGTCGTAAGTTGGTGGCGTGATTCTAACTCCCTGGCCGGTTTTCAACTTTTGCTTCCACATGCATTTTTCTCTTTTAATAATCTCCACTAATTTACCCGTGTCGTTCATCTTGCACTTTTGCAGCAGCAGAGCAGCGAAACTGAATTGCCAATATTGCAGTTTGCAATATACGAGATAGGTATAGTGCATATGGAGCTTTTATGCATGTAGAGCTTTTATGCATGTGGAGCTTTTATGCATATGGAGCTTTTATGCATATGGAGCTTTTATGCATATGGAGCATTTAAACTAGCGAGATTCGTTGAGCGGTTGAGCTTAATTGCTGATAGAATGATCAACTTGAGAGTTGCTTCTGTTTGTTTGGATGCAGTTGTGCATGTACATACTATATGGATAATACTCTACGTACATATGTATAATGCATATACTTACAATGGCCATGCTAACTTGTACATTAATTCCCATATGATCTAATTTCGATGTGCTTTGTAACGTAACATAATTCATATACATGCATTAATTTCATGTAAAATTTTGTACACATTGACGTTCTATTGACATCATAAATTGCATATGAATTTAACATTGTGAGATTTGAAGGCATTCAAATATAATAAAAATCCCTACTTATGAGCATCACACTTGTAACGTAAATCATTCATCGTCCATGTATTGTCCATGTGGTCCATTCAACGGCTGACCTCCTTGAACCGTTTCTGAATAACTTCATTTCCGCAGATTTTCACGCCACCAGCTCCTCTGTTTACAGCGCTCCAATGATAAACAAGGCTCTGATTACATCACATTGTGTGGAGCACGCTGCTGGGGAAGAGCTTCAATTTTCAATATAATTAGGATACTGCCAATGTGCACGAAACGAAACTCATACTACTACTGCTTACTTTGTCCTTTAAATGCACTCAAGTTTGTGTATACTGATGTATCGCCTGATTCCTGATGCTTAGCAACAGCTGGGTGGAGAGATTTTATGTACATACAAAAATGTTCTTGACTTTATTTCGTATTTTTATTAACCTTAACTGATTTTGTAACTTTACTATACTACAGTGTAAGTAAGTAAGTTTAAAGAATATCTGCAGAAAATAATCCAAGATATGACATAACGATGTACACATGAAACATAAATTATATTATAAATACCTATAGTCATAAAATGTATTATTTATAAAATATATATAAGAAATTCTGTACATTAGGAATGCTAATGAAATTGCATCAGGCAATGAAAGGTTGAGGACACGGCGAATGAAGAAATCTAATTAAATGCGAAGAAATTCTAATGAAGACATTCACGCAATAAGTATTTGCAAAAATGATACGATAAATACTTGCAAAAATGATATGCTAAATACATGCAAAAATGGTACAATAAATACATGGAAAAATAAGGAGATAAATATAATGCAATACACTCCACACGGTCGTCATCCTCTCCAGAGCTTTCAGTTTTATCCGGAGAGAATGTGTTGAAATAATCAAAATATAAACATGATCATCTGTACAGATTCCATACACATGACACAAAAATAAAATTGTGACATATTGACGTATGACCGCGGTCGGGCCGTAAGATCTGCTTATTGATGACTCATGTGTATCTCTATACTTTTATCAAGCATGAGATAATGACAATTTAGTATTAAGCAAGGGGTGAAGCCACAGGACGGATAATCAATATGCTAATGGGAGCGTTGCCGAAATAATCTTATTGCCATAATATAACGTAATAATTGTGCTCACACGATGTTGTAAAGGCGTTGTTGTTGCTGCCTTAAATTCTCTCCTCTCGTTATGTGGAGAGCGAGAGCTGTTCGTGCGAGATAACCCCAAAAATTTGTAACTCATATTATATGAGAGGACAAGTACACGTATATGTATATGAATAAATAAAAAAAGTATGAATATTTATTTATTATTGCAATATATACTGTTACTTGTATTGTATCCATATAGTACTATTTAGTGTATACATGTGTATAATTATACTATATAGTTTGCAGATCTTGCCATTGCCATGTTATACAGCTTTAACAGTCAAGTTCACACCTCTAACATATTTCGCATGTTTTGAATTGAATGTAGATTTTATATCAAATCTTGGGCAAACAATATTCTGTATTTATTTAACAATTCCAATCAAATGCGTTCTAATGGTTCTATAGCTTCGTAATACATGTACAACTTATTATATCTGGTGTGTTGTATATTATATATAACTTCATCTAATATTATATCTGTATATAGCTTCATCTAACTTGCACATAATAAATATACCAGAAATCCTACAATTTCAAAACAATAAATTATAAAAAATGATTTTTATTCTATTTATAATTACGATATGGCTTGCAGAATTGTCTTACAAGTGTCGAAGCAGCAAGGGCATGTTAATATCAACAAAACCATTATCATTGTTATGATCCCATGAATTAAATATCTCTTTTGCAATCTCTACCTTCGGTTTTAACTATTTCGGTCGAGGTCCTGCTCTGCTTCGTGCTTGGTCGCATGTTTTTTATTGACTTTCCACTTTTTAATACTGTCATTTATTTGTCATTGAAGCCTTGTTTATCCGGAATACGCCGGAATTTAAATGAATGAATATAATATTTAAAGAGAATGGAAACTTTTAATTTAAATTGAACTGTAGATGTCAAGTTGATTAATGATTAAAATTCATTTTGAATAGAAAAATATAATTCAAGCTACCAAATTAAAATTAAATTTAAAATAATAGAATTAATATTTAATTTCTAATTTTTATTTAAAACTTAATAATTAGTATGAAAAATATGTTGAAACTTGTGACAAGGAAGGATATCGAAGCGAAACAGACAGAGATGGAAGGTTAGTTAGACAATTAAGCCACAATCTCCTATGTATAGCATTGAAGCGGGGCACTGTGAGAAGGATTTCACAGGATTCCATGATTTAACAACATTTGGCTTGAGGTATTTTTTTAAAATCCCGTGCAGTATAGCATGTCTGATGTCTGTAAATCTAGTAACACTTGCAATTGCAATAATAAGCATGCCCTTTACTATTTGTATATAATACATTTAGCTACTTTTATAACATAAAAAATGCACGTGCGGAGCACATCAAGTTACCTAATCACACTTAACCTAAGGCTTGTTATATGGATGCCCTTTTGCCTTTCTGAGAATTCCTCCCTCATTTTCCGTTTTTCCGCAAGTTATTTGACCACGCATGAGAACATTATGGCTATCGTTCAAAAACTGTTAAAATAAAATCCTGGGGTAGATTAACGAAGATTAATAATGTAAACTCGATGTATTGTAGTAGTGTGTTACTAATTATGAACTTGTGGATTTCAAAAGTTTGATTTTTGCAGCAGGAAATCCTATGTAGCAATTAAACTGAGAAGCGTAAATTGAAATTCTTTCTAATCTTAGAATTTTATGCTTCAGCGTCAAAATGCTGGAAACATTTTTTCATTGTTTTCCTTTTTTCCGTATATATTCTTTGAATTTTCATGCTTTGCTAATTTTTTATGCTTTGTTTTGTTCCATTTTTGTTTAGTTTTTCTATAATTTCTTGAGTTTATGTAGGATTTTTGCTTGTAGTTTTTGCAAATTTTCATTCAGTTTGCTTTCTTTAATTTTACAGTGATCTCATTGGTTTTGGATTGGATTTTTTTTCTATTATTTAATAATGATTTTATTCGTTTTGGGTTGCTTTTATCTTATTTTATAACGCTTTTCATTAGTTTTACAATGATTTTCTTTCGTTTTACATTGACTTTCTTTAATTTTAAACTGATTTGCTTTCGTTTTACACAGATTTTCTTCAGTTTTACAATGATTTTCTTCCGTTTTACAATGATTTTCTTCAGTTTTACAATGATTTTCTTCAGTTTTACAATGATTTTCTTCAGTTTTACGATGATTTTGATTAGTTTTAGAATGTTTTACAAAATATTTCATATATTTCGGCTGGAAAATCGATATCAAATTGCGTTAACTAACGACTGGAGTAACTTCGCTTTGGAAAGATTTGTCTTCAAAACCTGACATCAGCGACAGGAAGAAGTGCTGCATCCCCACCTAGCGAAACCATGTTTCAACGAATTCCTAAAGTTTGGCAATGGCCCGCGAAACGGAAATCATGCTCAACAGAACTCAGTGCAGTTCCAAAATTTTGATGATTGCTACTGCTAAATTCTAGAATATTTACCTATGCCTCGATTTTATCCCGAAAAAATGGTTCGCGTTTGTCCCAAATTTCGTGTGTTATACAGATAAACTAATGAGAATGAAGTTTATTTAGTTATAAAATTACTACGGGTGCAGATTATTTGCTTCATTATTTGTTTGTGCAAACAAAAAATAAACGTTTGATTTTAACTGTAATAAATAAACTGTCAGTCAGAAAAATCCTGGATTTGCCCTAGGTCTGGAAACTTCTAAAAGGACATGAGAAAAAGAATTAAATAATATTCACAAAAAAACAATGTTAATGCTTTACAGCCTAGCACGTCAAACCAGATTTTTATGTGAAATTCCAAGTCAAAATTCCCCATGGGATTATTTAGTGTAAAAAATAAAAAGCAGACACTGAACTTGTTAAAAAATATTGTGTGTATGGGATTTTTGCAATAATTATGTTATCTTTAATGTTCTCATTTAAATTGGAATCCCTGTACATAACATGAATGTAAATCCGGTTCCCACTTCCCACAATTAATTTTTGTATGTATTGTTGGAATTTATATGATTTGTTTGTTGTGGTGTTTGTACATACTTACAAGAGTTGAATTCGTGTCGTGGAATCGTTAAGTTTTAAATTAAATTAAAATTTTCAAGTATTTTAAAATTGTAAATGACGGACCGGATGGTTAGTTTGAGTCAATTATTATTAAAATTTAATTTTGCTTTAAAAAAAATATTTGTAACGACGAAATGTGTTTGCTCCTCATGTAATTATGAGGTTTTGTTTTGCAAATAAACAAACATTTGTCATTTAAGTTTTAATCTTGTTTTCCAGTCTGAAATTATTTTTAAAAATTGTTAGAAACACTGCGATTATAATCCAAAAACAAATTTAATCGAAAACAATAATATAATAATTAAATTTGTTTTCTTTAATATTGTTAATGTACACGAATGTTTTAAAGAAAACTTTTTATTCTTAGGATACATACATTTCATTTTAATTATTAAGGAAACATATTTAATTATATAAGGAAACAAATTTAATCGTTTCATCAATCATTCAAAGTAATATATTGTATTGTGTAAAATTATGTTTGTGAGCATAAAAATAAAAGTGTGCGAAATAATGGTTGTTCAATTAAATTGAGTAATTAATTGGGTTTTAAATTTTCGCTAATAATGACGCACTATCCATCAGCTGTTTTATAGTGCCCCGCAAAAAAATTATTACACGTATGTAATTTTAAATTGCTGAATGTGCAATAAAATTTGCATTCAAGTTGGATTTATTGTGAATGATATGATCTATCAATGATATTTTTTAATATAATTTTAGATGTACGAGCTTCCAGAAACCTACGATACTGACGACGAAAGGAATAAAAATGTTCGATGATGCTGTGCTCGAGTATGTCGGTCAACATACATAGACATGCATTAAAAGTTAATATGAAATGCAATCGAATATAT
Organism: Lipothrix lubbocki; assembly: GCA_034696945.1. Taxonomy (NCBI): domain Eukaryota; kingdom Metazoa; phylum Arthropoda; class Collembola; order Symphypleona; family Sminthuridae; genus Lipothrix; species Lipothrix lubbocki. Next base: position 10,042 of record JAQGAK010000844.1, on the reverse strand, counting down.
GAAAAAAGTTGGTCAAAATCAACAAATTAATTCTCACGTACGAATTAAATCCCGCTGCAAAATGTTTTTTAGTGTAGTCGCAATTTAATAACAACAAACTTATTTGCGTATTTCTTCTACCAACCTGGTTTGCTGCTGGGCAGTCGTACGATCATAAGGAAACAAGGCTAATTTTCCTTGGCTCTTCCCACGAGATAAAAATTAACTACAGCTAAAGCTAATTGACGTGATGTTTTTGTAGTTAATTTAACAGCTTGCCATTTTTAACATCTTGCTTCCTGCGAGGTCTTTGGACATTTCAAGGAAAGTTCAGGCACATACCTTAACGATGTCTGCAGTTTTGTTACATTGCGAAATGAGTCAATGTGATGGTCGTATGTAAAAAATGTTCCTGTTGGGATTGAAAAAGCTTCTAGTGCCATAGAAAAAGCGTCGGGTTGGTTAGAAAAAAAATCCATAGGGTTCGAAAAGATTCATTAGAGTTAGAAAAAGCTTCGATAGGATTCGAAATGATTCAGTTGGGTTACAAAAAGGGTATACTGAGTTAGAAAAGAGCATCATTCCTGTTAGATAATGCTTCTGTTGGGTTAGAATTTTGTTTGTTAGGGTAGGAAAAGGTTCTATGTATTGGGTAAGAAAAAGCTTCTTTTAGGTTATCCTAGACTTCGTTAGGAGTAGCAGAAGCTTATATTGGGTTGGCAAAATTTCCCGTTGGGTTAGAAAAAGCTTGCACTGGATAAGGAAATTGTTCAGATATGTTAGCAATAGGTCTATTTGATAGAAGAACCTTTGTTTTGATTAGAAAGCTTCGTTATTTTAAGAAGGAGCTTCATTATGATTAGAAAGAGCTTCATTATGGTTAGAAGAAGCTTTATTTGGGTTAGGGGAAGCTTCATTTGGGTTAGGGGAAGCTTCATTTGGGTTAGGGGAAGCTTCATTTATGTTAGAAGAAGCTTCATTATGGTTAGAAGAAGCTTCATTATGGTTAGAAGAAGCTTCATTATGGTTAGAAGAAGCTTCCTTTGGGTTAAAAGAAGCTTTATTTGGTTTGGGTTAGGAGAAGTTTCATTTGGGTTAGAAAAAGGTTCAATAAGGTTAGAAAAAGGTTCAATAAGGTTAGAAAAAGATTTATTCGTTTAGAAAAAGATTTATTTCGTTTAGAAAAAAATTTATTCGTTTAGAAAAAGATTTATTTCGTTTAGAAAAAGATTTATTTGGGTTAGGCGCTAAACCTCTGTTTAGTGGTAAATGCAGTGAATTACTGTGTCATTAGGAATTATTACAACTTGAGAGATTGTAATTTTTTTTTCGAGAATACATATTGCAAAATCGCTGCGAGACATGTACAACTAGAAATTCTGACTACTGACCCTGAATCGGGAACGGAAAAAGTATTCCCCATGGATTTTTTTTAGCTCGAGCTTGTAAATTTTGAAGCATTACGAGCATTTTAGATGTTGCCCACCACACATTTTGAACTTGCCATGACTTGAAAGCCTCGGAGGCTATGTTTATACATATGTTGAGGGCTGCGGGAAGGAGCGAGAGAAAAGCGTTAAAGTCAAAGAGCATAAAGAAGAGAAAGCCCCGGCACATGGTTTACTCATCCCATGGCACTGGTCTGCTTTCCTTAAAAAGCCCACAAAAGGCGTCCATATGTTTTGGACTGTTTGTTAAGGACGACTTGTAGCTTTCCTCATCGACCATTCACGAGAGACAAGGAAACACTCAGGCTTTTGTTTGATCCCAACTCCTTAAATTTGTTTGAAGTTTACACAAAGTCTGCGGCTTGTATGTATTCCGAATCTGTCCTTGTTTATTACGGGAGCGGGATTCAGACACCGGGAGCAGCATTCAAAATGTTCCAAAAACATATACAATGGCAGGTCGACAAACCTCCGGTATTCATAAAATACACCAGCGCTGGGAACTTGAGCAGATACAATGCTATAATTTGTATCACAAGAACAATATACAAAAATACTTATAACTCACTATGTATAATTTCAATAAGTATAATAAACTGGATATTAAATAAGAAACCCTAGAAATTTCTCTTAAAATACACAACAGCTGGTAATTTCTCCATAAATACCCAGGGTGGAATTTGTACACACTTGAATACAATTTCCCTATAAAATGCATTTTTCCATCCTTTAATACAAATTTATGAATAAAATACATACGACTTTCTATATAAAAACTATTGCAATAAAGTGTAGAAATTTGTAATTACACGAAAGATAGCACTAAAATTTGTATACATAATAAAACATATATACCAAACCATCACCTAAACAAAATAAACAGTGTGAGGGCGTACGTTGCACAGTTGTAGAACTTCGCCTTATTGTAACACTTGCCTTATTTCCTCCGTTAATACTATTTACAGATATATATTGAGGTTATACCCTTGGTCCTCATGGGTTCCGCCGCCCGTAAAAGTTTTCTGCTTAACCCTTTCCCGTTGTATTTACCCCATTTTCCACTACCAACCCGCGACTATGTTGTTGTAATTTCCAGCAAATAAAACCACCAGGATTTGCACTGACTTTTCCATCAGGGAATTTCTCTCGGCTCATAAGTCTGCCATGCTTGCTCACTCTTGCTGCCCAACCAAACCAAGTACCGCATATATCTGATTGACCTTTCCCACCTGGCTTAGACGCCTGACGTCACGGGATTTCCTCCCTTCCAAATTACAATGTACACACATAGCCGCTCTCTGACTGTGTATCTTTCCCAGAGGATAATAATAATTAGTGTGGATTTGTATAGTGAAATTGTATGAAGATGTATCTATACCTATAGTAAAGTTGTGTGTATACAAGTAATACTACAAAGAGCAGGTTTAGAAATCAAGCCTGTTAATTAAGTAACACGCTTTATCCTCAATCCTCCCCACCTGCTCCGTCAGTTTTGAGCTTATTAGAGTGCAACTATTTCCTTGGAGTTTGTTGTACAAATTGTTTTTACATGGTCGTAATTAAATACACAATGCCCAGCAAATTCGTTTAAATTCAACGATACAACAACAAAATGCTTTAAGCTCCTCATCGGCCTGTGAGGTTGCATAAGAAATATTGCATATGCAATTACAGCTGTAAGTTCCTAGGCAATTGTTCATATGTAGGAATTGCATGGGTAATTATATTTTTGCCCAGCGGAGGTGCTGCTGAATCCCGTAAGCACGTTCACCTTTTCTGGATGTTTTAATAGGATTGCGGGACCCGTGTTTTAGGTCGGAAGCCCAGAGGAATCAGCTCCATCGTGTCATATTATACAACACACGATCCCTCCGTAAAATATAGGAGGAATCGATGAAATATATTCTATTATATACACGGCACTATCACGGTGACGGCAGCCGCCGTTGATTTGTGTATTGTTCTGTTCATTTCCATTGTGCGGAGTTCAGGATGATTTGTGACTTCTCCGCCGCTCTAATCACATTCATCCTCATTTAAGTCTTCAGTTTAATAAGCTTAATACTGCCACTGCCGCTACACCATCGCAAAAAAGTTTACTGTATAAATTAAATGTATCTCTCTCTGGCGGAGATTTGTTAGGTGGGGAATGTATCTGTGTACTTCTCAGCTGTTGATATGATGAAGTATAGGGAAACCTGCTGGAATGCAAAGTTATTTTGATTTTGATACTATAAAGTCCAAATCCATAAAATGCGTCGCTGCAAATACAAAGGCAACGGCAGGCCAAAAGTTTTATAACGAGGCAAACTTATAGTTTACACAGGCTCTTATTCTCTTTGCTCCTTTTTAGCACACCCGATAAAGCGCTTTTATAAATAACATTACCGACACCGGCTGCTCTCTGGAATTTATGGGGGAGCATTTGAGACTTTTTGGTTCCTAACTTAAAAATCAACTTTTAAAAATTTTGCAACAAGTTTCACTAAAAATTGTAGTAAAAAATTTAGTAATTAAGGCAATAAATTGTATTGTTTTGCCTAAATTACTAAATTTAAAAAGATGTACTAAATTAATATAAAAAATGCAACAAATTTGCATACAAATTTAATAAAGTAATTTTAAAAGGCAATAAGAGCATTAAAAATTAAGAATAAATTAAATATCGCATTGAATTGAAGCCCAAAAATGATTTAAATTACTGTCAAATTACATTAATGTAAAAAATAGAATTAAAAATACTATGAACAATATAAAATTTAGAAATAAAATGAATTTAATAAAAAAAAGGGAAAGTCTACCCCGTGAAAGCTGTCTCGTCTATAATTGTCCGATCTTAATATCTGCTTTATTTATAGATCCTAAATGCTTTACTTCCGACGGAAATCCTACAGACATTTCTGGAGCATCCGGGAATATGTTTCTATAGCTATAGAGTGCACTATGCACAGCAAAAAATTTGGCGACGGATAAGTCTTCCAGCACAATCCTCTAAAAGAATTTTACGAATTACATAACGAGACTAAAGGGGCATGAGTGAATTACACAAAAACGATGCTATATAATGGAGCTAAATTCCGTAGGAAAAGCTGAATTACAATAACGGATTCTACCTATAGAAACCTAGGGAAATGGCACAACATCGTATATAGTATCAATGGGGAATAAAGCACATGTGGACTTGTGTAAAGGCTTGAGCATGACAGATTCTAGTGGGCGAGTAAGGCTTGGACTATACATCGGAACATTGAAATTCACAGATTGCTAGGCTTGTACACATAAAAATTCATGACCCTACAAAAAATTTATTTCAATTATTCATGTCGTCAAGAGTGCAAGAGGCTCGAGTGTCTGCTGTAAGAACTCTGTTGTATATAACTCAACCCAGAGTATATTTCTCCTTATAGGATATAATATGCCCTATATATTTAACCTACATACATATCCGTCTATATGGGACCAATGAAATCTTGATAGGGCTGTAAGGTCAATTTCGACGACTGACACTCAAAACTGCAATCACGTATATAATAACACTATGCGATCATTGTAAAAACCTATAGTTAGTATTTGCTTCTTACGCAACCTTGCTCCTTATATGCAATTTATATACATCTGTATCTACGTACTTGGTATAGCAATAGAGTGTGCAAAGTACATTCCTACATACAAATGTAAATTCCTTACAAAAGATGCGAAATTCCACAGAAAATATAGCATAGCAACACTGTATAAAAAACTCCATTCTATTTACCACAACCTTTCTGTAGCAAGTACATAACGAATCCGTCTGTCCAGGCTGTCTGAAGAAGTTACAGTTACTCTCATTTCAAGCATTTCGGGCAATTGAGGATGAACGTCTATACTTAATAATTGATGTTTATGCTATTAAACTTCATGTACGACCATCAGGATTACGATATGGATGCAAGCATCAATAATGCATCCATTACTCCTCCAGAGATCCTGCATTCAAAATCTGGATTCACTTTTTCCTCTTCAACTTTCTTCCTTTAACTTACATAGGCTTAGGAATATACTCCTATATAAACACATGCATATACATGCATACAGGATTATAAACATATGCATTTAAATTTTCCCGTATAAACACATGCATATACATACATACAGGATTATAAACACATGCATTTAAATTTTCCCATATAAACACATGCATTTAAATTTTCCCATATAAACACATACATGTAAATTTTCCCATATAAACACATGCTAAACTTTCCCATATAAACATGCCGGAATAAATTCATGGATGGAGATCAAACAAGGAACTAAAAGTGCTAAAAGAAACACATTAGGAACGGATTGTTGCACGGCCATATAAGAGCTTTAGGAAAGTAAAGAAAAGGTCGTCGAAGAAAAAGTAAAGGAAAAATTGTCGAAAGCCATTTTGTTTCCGCTGACTTTTTCTTCCCCCTCACTAATGTGAATTAGTCAGGGTTTTGACTCATGAAAAATGGCGTATGAATGGAGGATAAAATGGGATTTGACGCGAATATTCAACTCTGGAAGACGTTAAGATGACGGTGACTATTCACATTCTCGGGACAAGATGACAAAAGTTCTTAGACGATTTCAGTCAAACTTTGTGCATACTAATGGTACACACTATTACGTGCATATTAAATACTGTATTTAATGCTCCACTATATAAATACTATCTACTAAAACATTTCAGACTAATAATGCACTGGGAAAATACATGCTCAATACATATAAAAAATATACACCATGTTATTATATCCACTTCGTCATCTCCATTTGCGGATGCTCAATGCATTAACGGCATTGTAGTAAATGCATGCCTCCCAGCCCTTCCGCTTTGTGTTCACGATGTGTTTAAGCGGGCTTTATACTCCCCGCAAAAATGAGGAATCCCGTCGAACCCGGAACACTATACATATTTTTGAACCTATAAATATAAATATACATATATGAACAATACGAACATTGTATTCCTACACACTCTTTGCGATGTTTAAAGGATCTGCCAGCTTAGGCCAAATCCATCGCATGACTTTTAAAGTGTGCTTAAGCCATTGGAACTTGCATCGCTTCGATTAACTTCCCTTCTCCCCCGACAGTCCCTTTTAATAAAGCCGTATGCACATGGATGTCAAAACAATTATAAAGATATCACTGACTCCAAACTTGCTTCGCTGCGGCTCGTGATGAATACCCCTGTTCCATGTGCTAACTAATGTTCAAGTGATTTATGATTGCTGCGCTGGGGCCAAAGATCCATAAAGCTTGTATGTAAATATCATTTTGGCCGATTTTCTTATTTGACGATTTTATTGTGGAAAATTTGTATTGACGTATGTATCTGCATGAGTTTAAATGTGAATATATTTAATGTATTATGTATGTTTCTATTTTATGTTTATGCTTGTATTGATATGGGACTATGTTTATGCATGTGTTTATTGGAAGTATGTATATGCATGTATTTATTTGGGAGTATGTTTATGCTTATGTTTATATGGAAGTATGTATATGCATGTGTTTATTTGGGAGTATGTTTATGCATGTGTTTATAAGGAAGTATGTATATGCATGTGTTTATATGAGAGTATGTTTATGCATGTGTTTGTTGGAAGTATGTTTATGCAAGTATTTATTTGGGAGTATGTGTTTGCATGTGTTTATTGGAAGTATGTATATGCAAGTATTTATTTGGGAGTATGTTTATGCATGTGTTTATATGGAAGTATGTTTATGCGTGTGTTGATATGGGAGTACGTTTATGCATGTATTTATAAGAGAGTATGTTAATGCATGTGCTTATTGGAAGTATGTATATGCATGTATATATATGAGAGTATGTATATGCATGGGAGAACGTCTATGTATACATTTACATTCGAGTAATGTTGTAGATTACAGAACATCTTACAGATCCAAAAAACATAATAAAACACTATTGGCATTGTAAACAATCAGCTTATTACAGGAGCTTTATCAAAAGGACAATGTTCACAAATCAATGCAAGCTTCGCTTGCTGTGACTTTTTAAACACCAATATATCAAAGGGATATTAAATGGGAATAATACAGAATCTGTATCACAAAGAGAGAGAGAGAGAGATTTGGACTTTTACACTGAGCTTCTATTTCTACAATATTTCCCATAAATTCCGATCCGCTTCTGAAAAAAATTATGCGCAGAATGTCTTTTATATTTATACTATTTTATGTACCTTTATCTGCAAGTTTATTTAATTGTTTGTACAATTCCTTTTGCAATTTTATACACAATTTTATACGTAATTCTATATCCAATTTTACGCACAATTTTATATGCGATTTCGCAGTCTATTCTGTATGTAAAATTGTAAGCGATTTTATATGCGATTTTATATGAAATTTTATATGCGATTTTGCAAGCAATTTTATAGGGATTTTATACAAAGATGCTATTAAAAGCAATGGTTAACTACAAGGATTGAGTGCTGAGAGAGTATAAAAAGGCACTAACTAAAGGACAAAATGAAGGAAAATCCAATGCTGAACAAGTACAGTTGATTGATGTGAGCAACAAGAAGAAGCATCATGTGTTCGATAAATTTTTAAGACTCAACCAAGATACTCCTATAAGGAACATCAAGCAAGCAACAGACTTGTAGACTGGATTGTTTATCAGTGGAACCGGATGAAAAATATAATAAACTTGCAGGTAGAACGGGCTACAAAAGAAAAACTTCAAAGTATAAAACTTGATGTATAAGTTTATATCCATCATGCTTTTACTTTCTCTCTCTCTCACTCTCTCTTATTGCAACCAGCCCGGTGTTCAAAGGAGAGCGGGGAAAAGGAGGGAGAAGGCTTTGGAGAAGAGATAGGGAAGAGCAGGAGAAAGGAAGAAGAGGAGAGAAAGAAGCAAAGAGTATGCAAAAGTAAAATGAAAGTTTGGAGTGTACGTTGGAGTGATTCAAGTTTTGAGGAGAAAATAAATGGCAGACAAAAAACTAACCCGAACTCACTCAGAGGTCTGAATAAAATGCAGAAGCGATGTAATCTTGATGGTACTTCATGGAATCAGAATATATAGTGTGTACAAGATTTCGAGCACGACACTTCACTTTTATTATTGTTGCTGTTCATATGAGGAGCTGCTCCGAAAATTGAGGTGGAATTGTATTTATTGAACTCGCATATGTGAGAGGGATTTTGGATTTACTCATGCAATTTAATTCATTTCTCCGCATTTTTTGACAACTTTTTTTGACAATTTTGCTATGGGGAACCTGATTTGGATTTAATTTCTAATTAGATTTTATTTTTTTAAATAATTATTTAATCAACGAAAATTTGTGTCGAAATTATTAATTTATAATAAAAGTCAATCATTTCAATTTAAAAAAATAAGAATCTCAAAATAATAAATTTAATTGTTTAAAATTTAAAAAATTAATGAGAATAAATAAAAAAAAGGGAAAATAATAAAATAGAAAATAAAAATAAAATCGAAAGTACAAATATATTTAATATCTAATTTTAAATATTATTTAATTTTATTATTTAATTTTTGTTCCAAAAAGTCTTTGAGGTGCACACTTTCCAGCAGTAAACATAAAAGATCTTATACCGTCAACTCCATAAATTCTAAGCAGTTTGAAAATACTTTCTTTATTCAAATTGTATGATTCTGAACACTCCGAAATACTAAAGTAAGTAGCTAAATTCAAAATTAGTTACATATATAGTAGCTATACGTAAATTCCAGGAAAATAACAAGCTCCACGTTACAAACTGTCAGAAACTTATGGAAACTTTGAGGGAACTTGCAAGAAATTTTTTTAACTGTGGTCAGGCGGACATGTATAACAGAATGGGGAAGTTGAAAGGTGACAGGATGAAATGAGATGGGGCTTGGAATAAACTTTATTTTCTTTCCCCTCAAACTTGCTTCTGCATTTGAAAATTAATAATTACTTTTGCTCTGAATTTTTGATTTTAATATGGGAGAGATTTATCTCTTCGATTTTCGTTACAATTGCAAGCTCCACATTTTTGTGTGTACAAGTTTTTAACCATTTAAAACATTTTGTAATTTTTTTACAGAATTTATTCATTAAAACATGGATACAGAAAAGTACAAATTTCTAAGGAGAACCGGTCTCGATTAGATACTCAAATCAATATACTGTAAATAATTTTCTTGACAAAACCATTCCTTCACCATGCTCTTCATTAAATTTAATCCCTAGATCAATAAAACTACATTTATTCACTTCAAATAATTCAAAGGAAATGGATCTCGAAAATCTCAAAGAAAAATCTCAATTTGTTATATTTTCATCTTAATGATTTCCTTCGTCCTCTTTATGAGTTAGATTGCTATAGGTGGGTCAAGTCGTCAAGTGTATCTAAAAAAATTTCCAAATCCAGAATTTGAATTGAGTAGCCAATATTTTGAGTTACAAATAAAAGTATAGCTAGTCGGATTTTTCTTTCATGTGGTTTGCTTAAAAGCTTTCTGTTTTCATAAAAACTATGAATTCGAGTACCAACATACATACAAAAATTGATACAAAAATTGATACAAAAATTGATACAAAAATTGATACAAAAATTGATACAAAAATTGATAC